>VYXD01013453.1:221523-234582 GCA_013397195.1 Hylia prasina | reverse complement strand
GCCACACACGTGGAGGCTGCGTGCGGCCCGGCCCCGCCCCCAGCGGGATTCCCCGCGTGGCCCTGCCCCCGGCCCCGGGCAGCGTCTGGGATGGGGGGCTGGAGCCCCCGGGACCGGGATCGCCGTGTGGGGACACCGGGCTGTGCGCCACGGCCGGGGGTAGGTTCAGCCCCGCGGGACCGGGGACATCCCTGTGCCGCGGGCGTCCCTCAGCTCCGCTGTCCCGTGCCACGAGTGTCCCCCAGCGGTGCCCTAGCGTGGCTCCTGTCCTGACACTGCCCTGCCTGTGCCCTGCAGCCTCTTCTGCCACTGCCCTGTCCTGAGGGCTGCCCGTGCGTACGGAGCGGCCCCGCGTGGCACGGCCACCTCACTGCCCGCCGCTGTGAGAGTCCCCATGCCGTGTTCTCTGTGGCTGCTGTCCTGTGCCGTGAGTGTCCCCAGGCTGTGCCCTCCTGTGGCCACGGTGCCCACGCAGGAGTATCCCGTGCCACAGCGGGCTGGGTCGTGCCTGGTCCTGCCCGGTGCCGTGAGCTCCCTGCCAGCAGTGCCCTCTTCCCGCCAGGGAATGGCCTTCGCTCTCCACTTCCCGAGCGGCGCCCGCCCGGCGCAGCCCGCGTCTATCACCGTGACCTTCCACCCCCCGCGCCGTCCGTGCCTGTTTGTCTTTCCAGCCCACTTATCGCCGGCCAGTCATGGGGTGTTGACTCTGCGCATTCCTTCCCAGCCGAGCCTGCCGCCGCTGCTCCTGACTTGGGGATAAAAGCATCAAGTCTCAGCTCTCCCCAGGCAGCTCCAGGGCTCACCCTGAGCACACCAGCACCATGGCATCAGCGTGGTCCTGCTGGGTCCTCCTGCTGCTCCTGCCTGCCCTGATCCACGCTGGGGGGCCCGGTCCTGTCCTCGTCAACCGCCCCTTTGTCACCATCTGGAACATCCCCACCCAGCACTGTGCTGAGAGGCACAATGTCAACCTCAACCTGGAGGTCTTTGATGTGTTGGCCAATGACCAGGAGTCCTTCACCGGGCAGGACATCACCCTCTTCTACAGCAGCAGGATAGGTCTCTTCCCCTATTACACGTCTGAGGGGGTGCCTGTGAATGGGGGGCTCCCCCAAAATGCCAGCCTGGAGAATCACCTCCACAAGACCGCCCAGGACATCAAGGCGACCCTGCCTAACCCTGACTATAATGGGCTGGCTATCATCGACTGGGAGAGCTGGCGCCCAATGTGGGCCCGCAACTGGGACTCCATGAAGATCTACCAGCAGAAGTCGGAGGAGCTGGTGCAGCAGCATCACCCGCAGTGGCCCCCCAAGGAGGTGGAGGAGGTGGCCCAGCAGCAGTTTGAGAAGAGCGCCCGTGATTTCATGAGCGAGACCCTGCAGCTGGGCGAGAGCCTCCGTCCCAATGCCTACTGGGGCTACTATGGTTTCCCCGACTGCTACAACAATCACATTGATATCGTGCCCTACAATGGGACATGCCCAGATGTGGAGCAGCAGTTGAACAGGAATCTGTCCTGGCTCTGGAGGATCAGCCGGGCGCTCTACCCCAGCATCTACCTGCCCGTCGCCCTCAATGGCACCGGCAAGGTGCTCCCCTACGTGCGGCACCGAGTGGCCGAGGCTTTCGCTGTCCAGCGTGGAATCCTTGACAGTGGCATCCCCGTCCTGCCCTACTCCCAGATCGTCTTTGAAACGACTATGGACTTCCTTTCCCAGGTGATGGGGTTGTGGGAATACTGGGCACCTCTTGGGCTGATGGGTTGGCACCAGGCACCCTTTTATCTCTGCTGGGGCTGTGTGGGGGGCTTTGGGCACTGCTGACTTCTCTGCCTGTGTGTGCAGGAGGACCTGATGAACACCATCGGGGAGAGTGCGGCTCAGGGTGCTGCTGGTATCGTTCTCTGGGGCACCCTGAATTACAGCTCCTCCAAGGTGAGTGCAGACAGTGGTATCAGCTCCCTATCAGCAGGGACCCCCAGTTCCTCAGCTGTGCAGGGCTGTGACACCAAATGCTGTTGCAGGAGATGTGCCTGAGGCTGAAGGACTACGTGGACGGGCCCTTGGGCCACTACATCGTCAATGTGACAGCCAGTGCTGACCTGTGCAGCCAGACCCTGTGCTCTGGCCAGGGCCGCTGCGTGCGCCGGGACAACCGGCAGGGCTACCTCCACCTCGACCCCTCCCGCTTCACCATCGACCTGCGTGCTGGCAAGCCATGGCTGGTGGCTCAGAGCCTGGAGCCTGGGGAGGACATTTCCAAACTGGCCAGGGAGTTCACCTGCCAGTGCTACGACAAGTGGCAGGGACCCCACTGTGACACCCAAGGCTTTGCCAAGTGACCCCCCCACCCAGTCCTCCCACCCTGGGGACACGGGGGCAGACAGGGTGACGCTATCTCAGCACCCTTGCCATGGGGTTGAGAACCCGACTGTGGGGCTCTTAATAAAACCAGAAAGCATCAGCAAACGTCTCCTTGTCTTCTGCTTCTGGGGTGGGTGGGTCCTCCTGCGGCACCACTGCTGCCATGTGATGCTGCCAAGGGCTGTTCTTTGGGCTGGGGGCTTGGGATGTAATGCCTCAGAGAAACCACAAGGAAAAAAGAAAATTTATGGGAAAAGATATTGGAAGAGGGGATGGTGAGGGAAGAGGATGAGAAATGGAAGAATGATGGGGAATGGCCGAAGAGTGGAGGCAAAGGGGGTGAAAAGACATGATTTTGTGGCTGTAGTTGAGGGAGTGTTTTCTCCAGCCCCTCACAGTGCACAGAGGAGTGGACTGACACCAATGTCCCCATGTTGATTTTCCCCTGGATAACCATATGCAAAGCAGTTAAGTTCACAAATAGTATGCAAAAGCACCGATTTCTCTTAACCCGGGCCACAGACTTAACTGTGCCTATTTCAAAGCAGCTGGGAGAAGGCATGAAACCCTGGTGCAGCTGAGATAAAGATGTTGGCATCTTCATCTGGATGTTCATCTTGGGGTGGGGGAATCACATGCTCAATTCTCTGATTTTAAGCTCTAATTTAGGTAATCTCCTTGGGACTGCACTGCATGGCATGGTGCATGTGTACTGGGGACTTACAAAGCTGCACTCTTAATTTTTAAGTTGGTTGGTTGTCCTGGGTTGACGGTGCCTCCTATCCCAAAATCGTGAAGTTTTGTCCTTGTGTTGTACATTGTTNCCAAACACAGCCATCGCTAAGTCTGTTTTCCTTGTGTTGGGGAGTGTTTTGTTATTTATCAATAAACAGGTTTTTTTCCACTTTTCCTCCGAGGAATTCCTTCCCAAACCCAGAGCTGGGGGGAGGGGTGGTGGAGGTTTGCTTTTAGGGGGCTTCTTTGGAGATGTTCCCCTAATCTGTCCTGAACCAGGACATTGGTGTAAACCATTGCAGAGTTACTACATTTCTTTTGTTTACTTATTATTATATTGAGGAGGATCTGAGAATAATTAGGCCTTTGGATTCCCCAGTCACAGCTTTCAGAAACATAGACTCTGTTATTACCAAGCTCTTTGACAAGCTGAGGGCCCCTGAAAAATTTAATCATAATTGGATTTTGGCTCAGAATTAATAGTTTTATCTAATTCTTATAGAGATAGCTTGGTAAATATTGAATGTAAATGTTTGCAAACAATATTATTTTATTATTTTTTTGTATGTGAAATGTGATTTACCTTAAATGAACACTCAAACATTCTCCTCTCAAGTTCCAGGGAATCTGATATTTGCCTTGTATTAAATGCTGATAATGAAAGCAAAGTTCACCTTGCTATTCACATAAAGAAAATGACCGTGAATTTCAAGTCCTCCTTATGTCTGGAAGGGGTCAGAGCTGTGTCCTTGTAACTTCAGGCAATTTAATATGCTCTAAGTGTTCAGCTACCGGTGCCTAACTGGAGGCTGGTCTGAGGTTCTCCTGGACAGTATTATCTCAATTCATTAACCAAACTAAGCACTGAGGTGGGCATCAGGATAGAGACATTTCCTCAGGAGTTGCAGAGGCTCTGGCACTGTGTCAGAAGCCACAGAAACCCTGCAGAAACCCTGTCCCCAGGTGTGTGTGGCTTTTCTTAAAGAAAAGTGAGGCTGGGAAGTGACAGACTTCTCTTATTTCTTGAAACAGCTCCTTTGCTTGTTATTGAAATAATGCAAACTTAGGCATGAATGCAGTTTGCCACTTTCAAATAATAGCTTTGAATGTGTAAGAGGATTTGCTTTATTCATCTTACTTATTGTAGCTATTCTTCTGTCCTTGCCCCTCACACTGTATCTAAAGACACCCAAGACACAGGATTTCATGTAATTTAGCTTGTGTTGCTCCAGACTCTGTGGAATGGAGACTAAAAGGACACTGCATGTGGTGCCAGCAGACAATGTGGAAGCACTTAACATCTGCTGGGTTGTTTTTTCCAGGTCTGAAAACCTGTACATGTGTAGAGCTGTGCAAGCCCAGCGCTGCCGGAGCCAGCCCAGGCTCGGCAGGAGGGTGCTGGAGAGGAGCCCCCAGCAATCCAGGCACGGGACTTGGTGTGGGTCACATTTCTGGCCCTCAGGGGGGATGTGCTCATGGTGTTGTCACAGCAGCTCCTGCTTCCCATGCTCAGGATGACGGACGAACCTGCTGTGTGCAGAGCTTGCTTGTCCACTGCATTACAGGATTCACACGAAATCAATTTCTAGGCTCTTTCCATGTGCTGCTCCAAAAAATGAGGGGGAAGGCTGTCACTTAGAATTGTCCTTACATTGCTTGGTTTTTCATTTCAATGACATTATTTTTTGTCTACAATGCTTAAGCCTCATATCTCCCTCCACAAATAATCCCAAGTATTTACCATGGTTAACTTTCTCAAACAGAGATAATCGAACTGCTGAGTGCTCTGAGGACAGAATGATTATTTTACAATCTAGAATGAAGATATTTGTAGGGAGGAGCCTTTGAATGCTTTGATATAACCAGGACATAAGGAGGTCAGCTGAAGGGTAAGGTATAGATTAAGTCTTGCATAAAACAGATGGAAGGAAGCCCTTCCAAGAAATTCACAGGCTTTTCAGATACAAGCAGGAAATTAGTGGCCTGTTATTTACCTAATAAGAAAAGTTCTCATCTGCCTTGTTCTCCTGACTAAAACACTCAGAATCTGTATAGAGAGATATTTCCCACATTGTTAGAACCCAGTTTAGTCAGACACTAAGACGTTGTTTTCAGTTTTGTCTTGCATTAAGAGCCCACACCTATGGCCAGATGACCAAGGGGGTGATGGTATTTTCAGACCCCAGAAGTTGTTTCAGGACCCCATTAGTTATCATTTGCTGTTGCATTTTACTTCATCCAAAGATCTGGACTGAAGCCATAAAACCAAAATCAGACCACTTCTGCAGCTCTCACAGCTGGATGCTGAGCTTCTCCTGACATACAAGTACAAACCTCTCTTGGAAGAAATAAATCCTTCCCAGAAGCAGATCACAGCAACTGTATGGCTTGAAAATAAAGAGATGGCATGTGAGTCTTTAAAATGCCTTTTATTTCGTTCACGTTACAGTGGAGACTTGTGGCACACAGGGCTGGTCACTCAGAGGTCAGGTTGCTTCGTGTGCATGTGTTGCAGCCGAGAAGCCTGTAAGGCCACTTTGGAGGTCAGCTGCCTGAGATAAAGAATGCTTAGTCATGGTAGTCGGACCTAGTTGAAACCACCTGCTGCTCTCGGACCCTCTCTTATCTCTTTGTAAGACTATTGGCTACTTTTACCCTGACCTTACTATTGGACAATTTCCAAAACCCTCATTCCCTATAAAACCCCCTCAATTCTGCTCAGAAGGCAGAAGAAAGCCGTCCCTGGAAACTTCCACAGAGCCTGCAATAAAGTGGAACTCTACACGGCGCTTCTCCTCTCTCCTTGGTCTGCTTGGCAGCGGGCAAGCTTGAGCTGAATATCACTAGAGCTGAATATCACAAGAGCTGAATATCACAAGAGCTGCTTTCACAAGCTTGCCTAGCCAGCCGAGAAGCCTTGGGACACAGCTCAGGATTCTTAGGGTAAGTGGTGCCTTGCGGTGCTGCTTTATCCAGGAATATCTGTGGCTACCAGAGTCAGGCTGACCCTGGGGACCCCAGAAAAGGCTTCAGGCGTGCAAACACATGGCAGCTTAAAGGGAGAGAGAAGGGCTGGGTGCTCTGCCAGCCCAGGGCAGGTTTTGGCCACTGTTTAGCTGCAGTTGCAGAAAGCCCCCCCAACTCCCAAACACACACTGCTCTGCTGTGCCCAAAGCTTCCAGGTGAGCACCTCACCCAGCAGGAGCAGCTAAGAGGACTCAGAGGTACCTCAGTGAAACATGAGATCAGCAGGAGGAGGAGGCAGCAGCACAGAAACTGCCTCCAATGACACTTGAGCCTGTGAGCAGCTTGAGGTACCCAAGCAGAGGTTCATTGGCTTTGGATAAAGCACACCCCCATATGCCAATGGCATTGAGGGTGTGAACAAGGCTTCACGGCTTTCCCGTTAATGCTTTTAACTAAAACTTGTCACTTCTTCTCCAGGTGTAATGTCAAAGCTCACTTCTGATTATTGTTTCAAAAGTGAAACATCAGCTCCTACAGAAATAATTTCCAGAGTCTGAATGCAAGAGTCTGTATCCCAATCCCCCCTCAGTGTCACTCAGAGCAGCACTGACTTGAACACAAAATTTTCAAGCTACCAGTTACCTAAAATGAGAGTGGCTCATTCTTACAATGTCTTTGTATCTCTGTTTTATGTTTGAAAATCACCCACTCCAGACCTTTTCCCTTGTTCAGGCATTTCTAGAAAAGATGTGAAAAGATTTATAGAAAAACAAACGATATTTAAGAAAGCTCTAAAGTGATCTTCAGGGGCCACAGACTCTGCTACTGCCCTGGACCTGACATCCCTTGTTTCAGAGAACTGGCAGGAATATCAGCCTTCATTCCTCTGATTCATCAGACTGCAATTTCAGAAGTTACTTGGAAAAAAACCTAAGCCCCAAAGCACCCTTTGTGGGCTCTCAGCGAGTGTTTAAACGTTCAGTGCAAACAGCAGACCTTGCTTTATGTTATACAAAAAAAACCCGCCTCTGTGGTTGGGAACTTGTCCTGCTTTGTTCCATAACTTTTTTAATCTGCCATTACTGGGGCTGGGCAGCAGAGCAGGACTTTCACCACAAGAATGTGGGTGCAGCAGCAGCTCCTTTGTTGGGAGCGCTCCAGGCAAGCCCCAGGCAGGGCTGGTGTGTGGGGTGCAAGGGCTTCCGTGTTTTCCTCTTGAGAAAAATGTAGTTTGTGTTTTTCACAGCTGGTGGGGCTTGTCAGAGGAAGATCATTTGTCCTATTTGAAGCATCTCCTCTGCTCTGATTTGGCAGCAACTTCCCTCCTGGTTATTTTCCACCCTGGGGCTTTCAAACAGGCCAATCAGTGTCCTGTCCTGGCATTAGTAAATCAGCAGGAGTGTTATCAACAACCCGAGGAGGGTCAGAGTGAGGCCCTGGGAGAGCTTCAAGTGAAGCTGCTTGCTTGCACTGTATAAAACACCTTGTAAACTCATTTTCCTCCAGTAATATGTTAAGCACAAAACCATACAGTGCTCCAAATGCTGCTCTAATCTGCTGGTGCAGACTTCAAGCAAACACCAAATAATAGAACAGAACGTTTTGTGGGAAGTGTCCTGCATTTGACTGTAACTTCTCAGGAGGAAAAATTTGATTTGACAGGTTACTGTTCCTATTCCCCAATTAAGACATAAACAGTTGTAATCCTCTGTGCTGTTGGGCAGAGTTCAAGGTTAGTTCAGCAAAAACAAACCAAATAAGAATTGAAGCAGGGAAAACAAAACAAAACAAAAACCCACCAAATTTTGGAGGCAGAACCTGCCCACAGTGCAAAGCATATATTCTTCATTATCTTATTTGTTTAAATGCACATCAACTGATACCTGCACACAACAGATACCAGCTGAGGTAACAGAGAGTTCAATATTTGAGGCTTGGCTTTTCTCACCATAGCAACAAATCTGTGAGGAGAGTGAGAGGACCTGGATAACTGGCAGCATCCAGCACAGCAAGGGCAGTGGTGCTGGAAGCCTGAATCTCTCACACCATCACGGTGCCTGATGCAGAACCACCGTGGATGTCTGAACACAAGCACCCAGCCTGCCCTGGGGAGTGTGTGCTGTGCACATCATCAGCAGAACAAACACACAGGTAGGTGTTTGCTTCCTTGTCTTCAAGGCAGCTGGGAAAGAGGGTGGTCTCTATTTATTCTTCTTTTCCTTTTATAAAACAGTGGAAGTGGTGACCCTTGAATGGGGGCCTGCTCTCCCTGACTATATAAACCAGCACCTGGGGCACAAGTGACTCTTCATAGTCACTGGCCTAGGAGACAAGAGTCCTCCAAAGGCAGCCTTTTCTCTCTGCACCTCTGCCACTCTACCAAAATTAGTTGGATGAAACAGATTGTCTGTCATAAATCCGTGCTGCATTTATTCACATGGACAAACACCTATGTTGCTTTTTATTTCATGGATTAACACTTGCTCATCCACTCACAGAATTTGTTTAATGAGTAATTACATTCAAATTGAATGAAATAACTTGAAAATCTGTCATCAGTGTCCCATCAGTGTCTGAAACCAGGTGAGCCCAAGAAGAATTTGCCACCAAAATCTACTTGGAGCTAATCTTCATGAAACCTTCAGTTGTGACTAGAAGGCATAGTATGAATGCTAATTTTCTGCCAGCTTAAAAAAAAAAACCCAAAAAAAAGGCCTTATCTTTGTTTTCTAAGCAAGAAAAAACTATTTCTACCTATGCAGGTTTATCACAAAATATCCACCAATAACCAAGAGTAAGGGGATTCATCTTTAAAATGCCCTGATCTGGATTCTTGGTAGACAAATTGATGTCCGAGTTATTTTAACAAGGTAGTTAATTAATGAGGAATCCCCAAGTTAGAAGAGATACACACCAGAGCATTCATTTCCATTATGGTCCAAGCTCGTAATTTATTTCTTTTATCACCCAGACACTGGTGGAAAGAAATGCAACACCAATGCAAGCAATTTGCCAAAAAAATGTGCTTAATACAATATTTATATAATCTTCTTATATGCTGCCTGTTGTGAAGGGGAGCTGTGATTAAAGACACATTTTTTCTTAGTCAAAGGTTATGGAAAATCTCAGTTGTCTGGGATCAAGAAGCAACACTTGACTACAGCTGCACACACAAAAACTGAGCAGCGTAAAAATAGCACAACAAGCACTCCAGCAATGCACATAACAAGATTTCCCTGTTCCAAAGAGCCTGAGAAAGGCCAGGCAAGCTCGTAAGGTCTGACCACACTGGAGATGATAATTCCCACTCAAAAAGGTATGGCTTCACAAACATCTTAAGTCTCCAGTCTTGGGGTACCTTAACATGCTCCTATGCTTCAGGACAAGGATACACCAGAGTTTTTAAGACTTTATAGTCTAGACAAAAGAAACAGCTCAGAGAAAGGGAAAAAAAAGGCAGAGCATGAACTACAAGGGGACTACATGAGTAATTGCATTAACTTTTGTTTGCTGGTTCACCTGGTTTGATGGTTTCTGCCTTTTATTCTTCTCCTGCACACGTACAGTTTGGGTAAAGATTGCAAATGTATGTTTAAGAAAAACTTGTGTTATCTGGCTGAACTGAATGCGGTGCAATCCTGCATGTGGCCAATTTCCAAGGAATTTAACAAAGCACCCCACAGCTTAAACCTCCCAATGAAGCTGAGGAATAAAAATCCAGTTGATTTACTCATCTTTAAATTATTGTCATCCAGAGGTAGAAATTATTGGCTCCCACTAGAGCAGGAGGAATGTGACCTGTGAAAAATACAGTGAGTGGGATTGGTGTCCCCAGGCAGTCCAGGCCTGCCCCAGCCATGTTGCTCTGATAAGCCTGATCAGATGCTTTTCCTTGCCAAGCAGCTGAAGGAAAAATGTATTTTTGAGGCCTTCTCTTCAGCTCCTTGAAACCACAAAGCCACATGAAAAGAAAAATATTTTCCAAGGCCTGTAAGTGCAGCAATTTTTCCAATTTAACTATTTTTGAGGAAGGCACAGGCCTAAGTCAAACATTTTCCAAATGGATGACCCTCCTTGCTCAGTTTATCCAAGCACCAGCTAGGGTCAAAGATCCCAGGCAGAAACTGTGGGTATTTACCTTGAACAGTCTCCTCTCCTGCTGAGTTCTCCTAAATGCAAATAAGTTACCAGATTTATTTATTTCCGTCATGAATTTGTTCCTAGTTCCACTTGCCAAATGAACTACACCTCTCCAGTTTGGACAAAATCTCAACAACCTCATTAGTGGTTGGCTATACAGACCTTGAGCAAAACCCAAGATGTCTAGCAAGTGCTGCTGTTAATACTTGCACTGGTTTATTGGTGATTTAATGTGTTTTGCTTTTAAGAACACCGAGGTCCTCTGCACAATTAGGGTCCTCAGTACAGCTTTTGTGAGGGGGCAGCTGCTGCACACAAAGGCCAAGGTGTGCCTTCCCACCTTGAAAAAAACACTGTGGAGAAGGATAAACATGGTTAAGCAGAAGAGAAAAGCCACTAAAAGAAAAGCCTGTTTGATGCCTTGTGAGGCTCTGCCCACCAGCCCCTGCAGGGTTACAGGCTGGAGCTCAGGACCTTTGCTTCTGCCAAAAGGAGTGGAAGTTTCTGGCTGACACTGAGCCACACCTCACTGGCCAGTGGGACAGGGGGTTAACTCTGAACCTTTTCACCAACATCCAGCAGTAAGGAATCCTTGCAGATGAGTGGTTTTGTTGAATTTTCTTTGTTTTTAAGGCCAAGGACGGGATGGTGAGCTGCTGCAGTGCCCAGCCCCCTGAGCTCTATTTCTGCCTGTGCCTCACTACTTGCTGCTTCACACCAGCTGCAAAAAAACCTATTTTTTTTTTTAAATGAAACATGGGGATATGGTTTCACTAAGCCCAGAAACTGTGACTGAAAGATGTTTCAAGGGGAGAGCAGATGAAACCAAGGGCCTCTCTCCTATCCCAGGGCTCAGAATTGTACGCTCTTTCTTTCAGACAAACTCTCAAACAACTTGCTTCAAGCTGGAAGCAGTCAATGACCAAAACAAGAGTTAAGTAAATAAAAAAAACCCTAAAACTAAATCAAGTTTTGAGCTATGCCATCTGTCCCAGTGATAAATGTTCTGCTCCAGAGCAGCACAGGGACATGGTGGCTCTGAGTACCAGCCACATCTTCAGGCTCTTAGCAGTGGACAACAAAGCTTGCCAATGTAGAAAAGACCACAGTTATGTAAAGTCACTTGAGCTCCTTAAGAAGATAAAGCAAACTAATCATCAATACTTAAGATGAAATCATAGAGAGTTAATAAGGATTAGGTATTGTCCAGAGGGTGGACACAGGTGACTTCCACCTCCAAAGAGTCCAACACTTGCGCTGTGGCACCTTGAGCAGCTGTTCAGCTCTAGGGGCTGCGCAAGGAGCTGGATCTCACTTTGACAGTTCCCTGAAACAAAAGGAAGCATTCCTCAGCATTGCATCAACAGAGAAACACTTTCGTCTTGTGTCTGCCCTCAGTTCCTAGAAAATCAGCTTTCCAGAGGGGCTGTTACAGCGTAGGATTGGAGAAGCTGTAGGGGCCTGGTCTCTCAGACCAAAGGAACTCAGTCCTTGCTCTGAGTCACCACACACACACTTGAAGGAAGGGATACCAAGCATCCTACTGACCTCAGCTGCCAAGTTTCCTCATTGCAGGAGGCATCATCACCTGGAGATAAGCATGCAATACTCCCTGTCTAAAAAATCCACACCAACGAACCACCCTTTCTTTCATAAGCAATTCTATAAGCAATTCAGAGGTTGTACTTTATTAAGTAAAGTTTTAAAACATCAGGCGATGCCCAGGCAGAGCCAGCATAGTTACAATGCTGATGTTGCCAGTGGGGATCTGAAACCAGCTGCCAGACAGTAAACTTAGAGTTGATATCACTGGGAGACAACTTGGGAAGCAGGTGTGTAGGTAGATGAAAAGACATCCTGACAAGGTAAAGAAAACTTACATGTGAATTTTATGCAAAAGAAAAAAAAAAATCTTAACTCCATTGCTTATGTCGACCATTTTCATCTTAAAAGGGGAATTATTCTGATTTTTCACTAGTAAGTGGCTTTAGACTTATGCTTCCTTAATCTTCTTTCATTTCTGTTCGGCCCCTCTCTCATCTGCAGTGGTGTTTCCCCCTCCCCAAACTTGTGTTTGCTTATCTCTGCAGGCCAAAGGCACAGAAAGTCAGATAACTCTCCTGAGCACAGTGCTGCCTCTCCAGCTCCTCACCCCAGTGCAGGACACTGTGATAACAGCTCTGAAGTTCCTACACACACCCATTCAATTCATCTCTGCCTCAGGGGGACAGCCTTACACAATTACAAAGACGTGAGGAAAGGCAACCACAGAAATAACCTGCCCCAACCTGAACAAAACAACAAACACACTTCACCATCACCCCAAGGGTGGTATAAAGACCTAGAGGACTTTGGTCATTAAGCTCGAGCTTGTGTTGGGGGGATGCTGTGTGCGTCCTCAGGGATGCTGTATGGCAAGGGCAGCGAAAAGCCGCAGCCCAAAGCAGGCGGGTGGCCGTGCCCTGAGCGCGTGCATTTGCCCAGACTGGCTTCACCGGGGACTGCCCCGGCTCCCTGCGAGGTGGATCCCGGCCCCGGCTCCTCTCCTTGCCCTGCCCGAGGCTGTCGGCGCGGTGAGCTCCGCCGGCTCGGGTCAGCGCCGGGGTCACCCGTGGCTCCGCGGGTGCTCCGGGGCCTGTCCGGGGCTTTGCCGCTGCCCACAGCCCCATTCCCCCAGCTCTGCCGATCCCCAGCTCCTGCCCCGCCGGCCGCATTCACACCCAGCTCTCCAAAATGGCTACAGCCGCCCCACCTCCCTCACGTCTACTTGATTTTTGCTTATCGATTTATTTGTTTATTGTACATTTCGCCTCGTTTTAACTAAACACGAAGCCCCGGGAAGCAGACAGCG
>VYXD01013453.1:209600-221451 GCA_013397195.1 Hylia prasina | reverse complement strand
CAGCCCCCGAGAGACCCTCACGCGTTCGGGGCAGGGCTGGAAGGGGAAGGTGGTGTTTTCCTGGATCCCCTCGGGTCGGGATTTTCCCTCCCGGCTCCACCGGGGAGTGAGGGTGCCCGGCATCTCAGAAAGCTCGGCCGGTCGAAAATGGGAATTGCGGCTTCTGCTGGAACAGCCCTGGGTGAAGGAGGGTTTGGGAGATGTGGCGTGGAACGAGGGAATCGTAGTGTACCAGCAGCTGTTTGCTCGCCGAGTTATTTTTGGAGATTGCTTTGCGGTGATGGACTTTTTTTTTTTTTTTTTTAACTGTCTGTGGGAAGGTGGGTTTACATCTCACTCCTCCAAGCCTTGGAGCTCTCCATTGGCTGAGGAAGAGTGTAAAAACAGTGCTTCGGCAAATACTGATCTAACTGGTTAGCTCTTCTTCCCCTATTCCTAAGGGCAACTCCATAAAAAGCCCACAATCTGCACTTCTTTTACCTCCCTTCGTGAGATTTGGCTGCTGGCTCGTTGGGGCCTTCCTTGGAAAGGACTATCTCTCCCTGGGGACCGAGGTCTGGCGTGTTTGTCAGGCACTTTGTGTAATGCAGGGTGACAGCTGTGACGCAACTGCACCAAAACTTTTGAACATAGCCTCAGTCATGGTTACATTTGGATATAATTTCCCCACTTTCTAGGAAAATCGTATTATATAGGCTGGAAGATAAATACTGCTGTGGGGCAGGACGGGGAGGCAGAGATGGATGTGGCAGTGAGGGCTGCTGTGCTCAGGTTTGGTAACGGGACCAGGACCCTGAGCTGCCTGGTGCCGCACAAACCCGGGTGTCACCGGGTGCAGAGTGGCTGTGGCTCCTGCCCAGTGAGTCACAGGCTCGCTCTTGTTTACAGCCATCACTTTGCTTCTGCCAGCCTCATAGCAGGCAGCTGCCTGCTTCCTCCATGCCTGACTCCAGCCAAGGGCGCGGAAAGGGATTTCAGTGAGGATGGTGTTTCAGAACCTTTCAGACTAGGAGGAGGACCCCCATTCAGCTGTTGAAATGTGCTGATGGCCAAGGCTTTGTGTCTGAACTAAAACCCCTTTGCGGCGTCTTTCAGGAGCAGGGATTTGTTGGCTGTGCCAGGGGAATTGGATACTGCCCTTGCTGCTCCATGAACAGCTCCTTGTTGGCTCTGTAACAGGTCCATGGTGCTCATGTGGCTCTTTGAGATGTGAGGAGAAAAAAAAAAAGACGTTAATACTGAAGAAACTTGAAGACTCTTCAAGATTTTTCGATCTTTAAAGGCGTTAATTCTGAATTACACTTTTTATATTGGCAAATGCCAGAGAAACTAGTTCATTTGAGGCAACAACATACTAAACCAACTATAACTTGGAGCAATCCCATATAGGATGGATTGATTTTGTAGTGCTTTGGGTGGAGCTGAAGATGGGACTGAATAGATGCCCGTTGTGGGACTCCTGGTGCTCATCCAGTGTGTTGCAGAGCAGTTTGCAAAGTTTCCAGTAAGTTTGCTTAATGTGACCTTACTCAGTTCCGAGGCACTCCCATAATTATGGCTGCAATTAAAGGCCACAACATCCATTTACATAAGATGCCAGTCCTTTTAAATCAGTGCATCATCTAATGAGAGCATTCATTTAGGGGTAGCTGTGCAGGATGAGGACCCAAAGCTGAGAGCATTTTGGGGAGGATTTGGTTTCAGAACTTTCTTGAGGTCATTCGAAGGAAGGATCTGCTATGAAATAGGACATTTTATTATGAAAGTGTACTGATTTATAAATACAACCCTTACCATCAACCAGGGTGTTGTTGAATTGAGTGATCATAACACTTTTTTTTTTTAATATATCATCCATCCAATTAAAAAAAATCAACCAGCTTGGTTGCACCAGTATTTTTCTCAGTTTGATTGCATCAATGTTCCTTCTGCCCTTATGAGTAAGAGATTTGGTAAATCCAACTTGTGGACAGTACTTAATTGCTGGTGAAGCATTACGGATGTGTTCTGAATGGCTCACTGGACTTGCATGATTTCCTTGGGGTTTAACCTCTGTGTATGATACCCACACATTTTCCCTTGAGATAAATATAAATCTTAGACTTGAAGTGCTGGAAAACTTAATGTATTTGGGGAATGCTTCGGCCTTCTTCTGAAATAAGTGACCTGGTGGAGTATTCCCGCCTTCCCACTCTGTATGTTTTGTTCTGTTTCTCTTTTTTAATTTGTTGGTTTAATTTATTGAATGTGGTGTAAACTTGTGGCCCCACACCCTGGGTGGGGCTTCTTGGGAAGAGTCACAAGGCCAGTGCAGTAGAAAGGGTAAAAATTCTCAAAATACAGGTGAGGAGGCACCAGCCTGAGCCTGAGAAGTGCAGGGTTCCTTGGGTCTGCACAGGTTTTCCCCAGAAGCCATTTTCTCCCATTATAAGAGAAATAATTAGTCTGTTAACCTTTTCTCACAGGCAAAGTGCTGGGCGTGCGGTGTCGGAGACCATAAGAGGTTAAGTAATTAAATTGTCAAGGGGAGTAAAAGAGTATAATCAACTTCAAACTCCCTGGTATGTCTAGTTGGGCTCTCCAGCATCTAAAATGTAGTAATTTAGGTTGATTCCTGATTTCACTCAACGTGGGGCTGCAGGAGAGAGTCCCCCATGGCTTCACACAGGTTGTTATTTCCAGCAGTGGTGGATTTGGGGGCACGGTTTGGTTGTGCAGAGGGGCAGTGTCAGGCAGCACTGGCCTGGGGTGCTCTGACAAGGTTCCAGCAAGGGGCCAGGGTGGTTTATAAACCAGGCTTTTTCCTGGGTGCCTGCCAAAATCTGGCCCCAAGTATTGTAATCACTCACTAATTCTGAATTCTAATCTCCAGACATACTGAACCTGTTACCTGCTGAGGTGCTGACCTGGTGCAGTAAAATCACAGGATGGTTTGGGTTGGAAGGGACCTTAAAGTTTGTTCTATCCCACCTCCTGCTGTGAGCAGGGGCACTTCCCACTATCCCAGGTTGCTGAGATCCCCTCCAACCTGACCTTGGACATTTCCAGGGATGGGGCAGCCACAGCTTCTCTAGGCACCCTGTGACAGGGCCTCACCACCCTCATGGGGAGGAATTTATTCCTAATACCCCATCTAGCCCTGCCCTCTGTCAGTCTAGAGCCATTCCCCCTTGTCCTGCCATTCCATGCTCCTGTCAAGAGGCCCTCTGCAGCTCTCTTGGAGCCCCTTTAGGCACTGGAAGGTGCTGTAATATCTCCCAGAGTCTCCTCTTCTCCAAAATCACTCTGATGTGCTGAGCCTGTGCATTTGTGTCCATTCAAAGAGCAGAAATACTTGGGTTTTTTTGTATAAAAAACAGGTCACCTTACCTGTGCTGTTACAGCAGTACAGTTTTAAGTACCTTTAGGGCTGTGTTTTGATTCTGCCAAACTTATCTCTCGTTTGAGAAGCTGCTGAATGAGGAGCTCTCCTGGATATTGGTGTCTGCAACATTTAAGGGTCTGAAGTAATGCACTGGAATTAATTCTGGAGCCCTGAAGCACTGAGCTGCCATCAATACAAATGATGAATCTCTTAATTGCAACTGACTTGTATCCATGCAATGGATAAAAAGGATGTTTTGCAAACGTTTTATTAATAAAATGGGATGGATTTGTCATGAGTGCCTTTGTAGAAATAATGTGCCTGTCTGTTACATTGAAACATAGAATTTAAAGCTATAATTTCTGCACTTGGATATCTGAAATGCCTGTATGGCATTAGTTTCAAGGTGATTCAGTATGTTACTATATTGTTCACAGGCCAGACATGAGTAGAAAAATGTAGGAAAAAATACAAAAAAAGTGAATAACAGGTTTTAAGTTCTTTTTGACTCGGAGGGTGAGCTAGATTTCCCTGAGTAGTTATTTTAAGAAAAATGTTCTTCTGTTTCTGCACGGTGCCCTGTCTTTGTGTGGAGCTGGCCTCACACGTGCTGAGCCTCGGGCATTGCCAGGGGAGCTGTGTGATCCCGGCTCCCTGGCAGTGCTCTCCTCCAAGCAGGAGTCACAGCAGCCCCTGGCAGCCCCAGATCTGCTGCAGGGTTGGTGCCTGTCACCAGAGTGACACCTAAAAATGGCTGGGACATGCTATTCCTGCCTCACTTGGAAAAGCCACTCGTGGTGCTGCTTCTGTGGCAGTGGATTGCCACGTGAGGCATTTCTCCGTGTGCAGACAGCAGCAGACGTGGTGAGTTGTCTCAGCCTGGGCTGGCACTGGCTCGCCTTGATCCTGCCTGTTTCAGGTGCCCAGATGGGGAGGTTTCCCTTAGCAGCAAGAAATCCTCGTGTTTGGGTTAGGTACAGTGGATAGTATAAATCAAGACATGGAAAGATGAAATATTTGTGGTGATTTATTATAGCTAAAAGTTTCTATATGACCACTCTTTCGACTTAAGGAGCACAACCACCATGAGCTGTTCTAATGCATCTGAAACTGCTTCTGACCAATGACCACTGACACTCTTTGCGTTTATGGCTGGCTTTTCCTGCCTTTTAAGTTTCCTTTTATGGTCATATATCCCTGGAAATCTAATTGATGTTGTTGGTTAATAACAAGCAACATTTGTTGTTCATGGGAACCCTGTTGATATCCTTGAGCTGTGCAGCTTTTACCTTCTGCATTAAGGAGGGGGCGGGGGGAAGAGCTTTGTATTTTTTTTTTCTGCTACCCATGTGAAAATGGTTTCCCCAAAACAATGAGGAGATTTCAGGGGTTCATGACCTCTTGCAATTAGAAAATGTCAGATGGCTTGTGAGAGGTGGACTGATGAGCCAAAGGAGGAGGGGAGCAGCCCTGTTACTGCTGGAGTAACTCATTTTTGCTGGGAGCTCTGTCTTGGAGATTCTTTATTTTTCCCTGAGAAGTGCTCCCTTTGGGGATTAGAGTGGAGGAGCTTAAAAATCCAACCAGTTCCAGAAGTGATATCTCCCACAGATTTATGTCTTGGGGTTTTAACTGATTTTTCTCCCCCAGGCTGGGCCAGTTCCAGGGATTTGGGCTCGTCTGTCGTCAGTCCCAGGTGTGATGGGACCAGCTCAAAGCACTGTGTGTCCTGGGAGCATTGGCAGGGCACCTCTTCACTCCTCCTAGCCAGGTTTCATTAAACATGGAAGACTAATGTTTCTAAGACCCCTGTCCTGTGTGAAAGAAGGTTCAGCTGTCCCTGTTGGTGCGGGGGGACCTGAGCAGGCACAGACAGACCCAGGGTGGGGTGTCTGGAGCCAGCAGTCCTGGACAGCTGGTGTTTCACTGGGGGTGGTGAGTGTAAGGGCTGGTGGGCTCATTTGCTTCTGATTCCTTTGCTTTGTTTTCTGTTTTTGTATCCTGTTCAATTGATATTTAAATTTTGGAATGTGTTTTTACACATTCTGGTGCCAAAGGCTGTCCCTTATGCCATGTGATGGAATATGGCCTTCTGTGCACCTGAATAATTTTTTGTGTTTTCTCTAGGGATGCACTTGTGCTGAACCAAAGTTATTTTTTTTCAAAATACAAAGAGAACTCAGGTGGGCTGCTTTTTTTCATTTGTTTTAAAGAGAAGGCTTCTTTACTAATATTATGCTGGAGCCTCACTTGGTGTCTGTTTCCCCTTGCAAGAGTTTAATGTGTAACATTTGTGCTGTTCAGCCTGTCTGTGTTCTGTAAATTTGATTATTTTGGCCGTCATAATTTTATTACTCTTATTAAGCTTCCTCATTTGCACATTGATCCTGTTAGTCTCAGGAAGCTGAGAAGCCATCTAAGTCTACTTGCAAACTGCACAGAAATGAGAAATCTGCCCTGGAGGCTCTGAGTACTGAGATTCACTGTGATTTAGATCTGTGTATCTGGCCTGTATTTTTTCCCCTTCGCTGCTGTTTTAGACTACCTGACTTCGCTGCAGTTTGCCAAATTAGGATGAATTTTTGCTTTTATTATAAATTCTGTCACTGGTAGCTTCTGAGAAGCTTTGCTCTGGTTTGCTTGTATTTTTATTTGGATGAATACCCTCCTTTTTCACAGAGCTTAAGAATATTTCCAGCAGCAGCTGGCGTCGCATATGCTGTGAGTTGTTTTCTTCCTTGTGTCAGTGTCAGTTTTCCATGCTGGCTTTCCAGAGGGATTTATGCTTTACTTTCACAAAACCTGCTTTGCTGTTGCCTGTGGGACATGCAGGAGCCCAAGTGTAACTGAGAGGACTTTGGGCCCGTTGCTCTTTGCTCTTGCTTCCATTGCCATGGGCTTTTCCCTCAGTGACCTACTTGTTCTATAAGGTAGGCTGGACTATCCTCTGTTGGACCTTTAACTCCTGTCCTCCTCTTTTAAAATTTGTTCTGGCTCTCAGTGAAGTCTAGTCCCTCTTACAAGGTGAGGCTGTACCCCCTCTCCCTCAGCCTCTCCTATCCCAGGGCTGCCTTGGGTGCTCCTCTCTATTGACGTGTTATTTATGTCACTGAAATGTTTGCAGCCCCCTGTTTTGTTCCTGGTCTGCACGGCCTCTCTGCACAGTCACTGCTGCTGCCAATGAGTTGTTCTTTCTTTGGTGATGCTCTTCCCCCTCCTGGTCCAGTGTTTCCTCCTCCTCCTCCTCCCTCGGTTTGACCTTGTCTTTCCCTTGTCTCCCTGTGCCCTTTTCCAGGCGTTCACATGGCTTCAGCTTCTATTAAGTGCTGGTGACTCACAGATTCATTCACTCGACACCTCCGAGGGTTTGTCACCCAGCCCAGTGGCTGTTTTCCTCCTTGCCTTTTTCCCTTTGAGTTCCCCATCCGTCACTCAGTATTTCATGCCCCAAACCCCGTGTGGTGCTTCCCAAGTTCTTTTATCTCCCGTCTTTTAAAGTGCTGCCATCTTACAGGTAGGTCTGTCCCGAAGCCTTCAAGATTTTTGGAAAATTAATTTGGTGTACTTCATGCATTTGAATCACATGCAAATTTTGTGTACTCTTTGTTGTCAGTATATTCTCCTTTTTCATCTCATCATACAACTTCCCTAATGCATGTAGTAAGTTTTTACAGATGTTTCCCTTTGAAGTGACAGCTCTTGTGAAATTGAACTTCTGAAGTCAGTTGATAGCATTTGCTTTTAAAGATGGTGTAAAGTGTTTTAGTTCTACTGTGAGAAGGCACCTGCCCTTGTTTTATCTTTTTTTAAATTTATTTAGCAGCTTAGACCTACTCTTATGAGCAAGTGGGATTCATAAGATCCTAGCTGAGTGACAGGAGAAAGAATGTGTATACACCCGAAATGTTCAAATATCTAATATAAAAGTAGCTGAGCATAATTCATAAGCCTGTCAGCCTGGATAAGGGCTGTCTGTTGTACTCAAATCTGTCAGTCCTTTCCTTGTGCTCCCTTTAATTACATTACTACTCATACCTGCAAACTCAAACTGGGAACTGGGGAGGTTTTCTAATATGCTTGGTGATTGAAAAGGAATAGAGAGCCTTGAGGTGATAGAGGCAATTTCAGACTGCTCAGCACAGGTTGCTTGTTGGTAGGTTCAAGAGGCACAAAGACACGCATCCCCATGGATGCAGGTGTGTTTCAGTCTCCCCTTCTCTTTCAAATACTACAGATTGATCCAGCCTTTGTTTCCCGTGGTTGAATGACGGGTATCAGGTGACTGAAGTGGACTTGCTGCTCTGTCTCCTTGCAGGGAGGTGGGCAGTGTCTGAGGGTGCGCCCACCCTGCAGGGGCTGTGCCAGGCTGTTCGTGCTGTTGCTGCAGTAACAGCATCAGGTTCTACCAGCACAATGTGCAGGAATGACTCTCCTCAGTGCACTTGCCGTCTTGGAAACCTGGGATTTTCAATTAACCCCTGGACATGTGGATGTAAATAGGCAATTTGTGCAAATGCTGTGTGTTTTGATATCCTCTTTTCGCACTTCGTACAAGCACAGGCCTTCTCATGTAAATAGTTGGGAGACCCTGGTAACCCTGGCAAGAGGGTTTATATACAAAGGGCTTTTTACCTCTGCGTTGCACTTAGAAAAACATGAATAATGGATACCATCTTTCCTTTATGTTGCATCATAACAGGAAGATTTAAAATGTTGCTCAACTCTGTGATGATGGGAATAGTTTTAAGCAATACCTGGAAGCACCACTTGAGGATCTCGCCTGTTTTTCACGGAAATAATTTCTGTGTTCTCTGAGATAAAGATGGGAGAGGACTGCTTAGACTGAAGGTGTAAAGATTTAGTGATTTGTCCTTCAGATTTAAAAAGAGAATTAATGCAGGCTAGCCTTAAATCTACCCCTAATGCCAGGCTTAACACAGGAAACTTCCTTGTGTGAAAACAACAGCGTCTCATCAAAAGGGTTTATCTCCAGACATTAAATTTCTCCCACATTTAAAAGAGATCAGTTATTCATTCTGAAATGTGATAAACATCTATACTAACATATTTATATACTTAGAAATAAGGAAAATACTCTGAGTGCCCACGCCTTGAGGAATGGTTCACATAAAGATACGGAAGAACAGAGTGACATTGTGGCAAGGTGTGTATTATTTTAGTTGATATTGCTGTGTCCGTGAGTCTCAGCCTTTGCTCTGTGGTTCTCATGCAGTTCACGTGTTGGTGAGATGACGTTCTGCTGATAACATGTATCTCCCTAAGTAATCTTACATATCTCCCCTGATACAGTTTATACCCCTGCAATGCAAGGAGCTCTGTAGAAAGCGATCCCCGAGTTTATTGGTACAATTCTCTCAATAAAACCTTTGTGTGGCTGGTGCGTGTTTCCTGATGGTTGGGTCGTGGTCTGGAAAACACAACCCTGCTGGAGTGCAGCCACACACGAGCACTGCTGTCAGGGACACCTCACTGCTTTGCATGCACTGTGAATAACTCTGATGATGTTTCAGTAGACAATGAGGAAAATACCACAAAAGCAAATTGTTGTGGGAATTATCTGTCTCTCCAGCCAAGTAAGTGTGGTGTGAGGCTCCTGAGTGCCCAAACCCTGTCAGATCTTCCCTTCTCTCAGATGTGTTGATGGTTGTTGGAATAGATAGGAACTTGTTTTCTTGCTGATTTCCTTGACATGAACATTTTCTGTTTGGATGAATTCCTTATCTATGCTAAGGAATATTTTGTTTCAGCTCAAGGAATCTCTTTAGTATCTGTATTTATATGATTTTGTCTGTGTAGGATCTTGGGTGTTGTTTAAATCTATTCCCGAGTTAGCACTGAAGAATTTTCTTGTCCTTAGTAGTAGCTTATTCTCATCTAAAACATGATTCCATCTGGGTATTTGTTATCAATCTCTTTGATGGATTGATATGTAGCCATGAAATCTGGTAGTAAAATGAACTCTTACAAAATAATTTCTGAAGGTATGTCTTGCTGAGAGCAGCTTGTTTTACTTCTGAATTCTTAATGGATTTTTGCTTATCTTTGGGGTTACAGTCTACTTGAAGACAACTGGAACATTTCCCCTTTAGGCAGTGATAGGAAATAAGATGTGGAGTGGATGGTGCCACTAATAAAACTTACCTGTTGCTCAGAAGAAATGAAGGAAGTGCTAGGGTTGTGTATCACAAGGCCTGGCCCTTGTGATTTCAGTTGGTTTGGAATCAAGTCCCAAATGGAAGGACCTGTGGAGATGGTCCGGGGAACCTGCTGAACTTGTCACATGGGATGCTTGAAATTTTTGGGGACTTAGTGGGCTATTTGTCATTTTTGCTGGGTTGACTCTTGGGCATTAGACTTTGGGAAAACAAAAAGGAGGATGGCACCTTGGGTTGAGGAGGGAACCATAGGCGGCCTTGATGAGATGGGAAGTCTTCGTTTAAGAAGCTGATGTAACAAAATGTCCTGAGAGCCTGAACTGAGAAGGTGTGAGTCAGTGTATTTCACTCTGCTAGCCCAGCATTCTGCCCATCTCTCTGCCCTGATTGCTCATTGTGCTTGCTGAGCTCTGAATGGGAAAGAACTCACTCTGTTCTCTGTGGGAAGCTCTGTGAGAAGCTTTTAGCTCCTGAGGGATCTCTTGTGGAGGATGACTCTTCCCAAGGCATACTCTGTGTCATCATCCAGGAGCTCAGAACAGCCCAGGGAGGAAGAGAGGTGCTTTTTTTGGTGCAGTTTCCCTAATCTCTGGGTTTCCTTGGCAACTGAATACCAAGGCTGGGTTAGTACCTGGTTTGCAGAGGTCACAAGATGCTGAGCATAAGGGCATTGTGTTTTAGGCAGGTTGTTGGGGATTTCTTTTGCCCAGGGAGAAAAAACCAGCCAGGCTTGATCTGCACTTCAGGAATATGGGAATTACCTGGAGGAGAACAGTTTGTTCCCTGCTGAGGTCTTAGTGTAACAGGGGATGTGACACAAATGTCCCAGCTGCTCTGCAGCAGCTTTGGTCATTATAGCAGAAACCGGGTGCATTTACAAGTCTTTTCACCATATAAGAGCACCCCAACAAATACTTGCTAAAAAACCCATCAGCAATGTTCCTCACATCAGCTGAGTGGGGAGAAACCTCTCCCTTTCCACCTGAAATGCAGTTTTGAAATGCTGGACAGTTTGTTGCTTGTGAACAGAAAGGGTGAAGCATAGTTGTGTGTTTGGTCACTGACTCCTCTCATTGGCTTGCAGTGTTGTAACAGCCTTGTATAAATTAGATCGCTGCTGTCCTGGGGTCATGCTTCCAGCTGCACAGATTTGGGCCAATGAAGGACTGCCACCAGCCTGTGGAAGGTTCATTTGAATTTTTTTTTTTTTTTTAAATTGAAAGAGAAAATCAGTTATAAGTTCCTCAGGAATTATCCTGTCTGCTTTATACAAACACTGTGATGCAGTGTAGCACGCTGCCTGTTAGCTGGTCAGACCCAGCCAATCCGTGTGAGACTGGGGAGCTTTGGATGGATGTCAAAGCTGGGAGTGTAAGGTTTGTGTGTGGCTGAAGGCTGTGCTGGTGTGTGTCTGTATTTCTTGAGTAACAGCCATAAGTAATGATCATTGCCAAGTCTGTGTTCCTCTGTGTCTCCTCAATTCGTGCTGAAACAAAACTGGTGCTGTGCTAGGGTGATGTCTTTTTGAGTACTTGTAGTGGAGAGCCTCACAGCACTGTCTCTGCACTGTGTTAAATAGGGGTAAGAACTTAAACTCTGATCTCTTCCCGCTCTCACTATTGCCAGATGTAGAAAATGCAGCTGCCAATCTTAAGATGGGATCATTTAAACTAGTTCCTGTCACTTTGAGCTGGAGCAGTAATCTGCCATTCGCAATAGAGAGGGTTTGGATTTTCCCACCTGATCATTGCCAGCTGTGTGTGTAGAAGTCAGGGTCTATGGGTTTTGTCAAAGTAGATAGCTGAGAATGGGGGACTGCAAAGTATGTCCTGTGCCTTATTGGAAGGAGAATTACTTTAGAGAAATTGAAGTAATAGATTAATGATTAAATATAATTTGTTGGTGTTTAATATCTAGAAAAAAATGGGGATATTTGGTTCTGAGTGTGGACTCCTCCCAATATTTTTTTTTTCATTTGGGTTAAGAAATAACTCAGGGCTGGTAGCTGGGCTTTCCTTCCTTGTAGCTTTCTGTAAACTCTTGACTCTACCATGCACGCTTAAAAGCCAAATCCTGATGTATTTTAGTTCTGCGAAGCTTTGCTGTCTCCTGGCACGGCGATCCCGGTGTCACTTGGCTGTGACAATGCCATTCTGAAGGGTAACAGGGCATTCATTTTTCCCGGAGAACTGTTTGGGCACGGGCGGCTGGGCGGGCTTAGAGCAGTTCTGAGCACAGGGATGGCCAGCGCTCTGTGTCCCCTCGCCGGGGTGTGTGTGTGTGTGTGTTTGTGTGTGTGTCCCCGGGCTCT
>VYXD01013453.1:146560-209254 GCA_013397195.1 Hylia prasina | reverse complement strand
GGGCTCTGGGGGGGTGTGTGTGTGTCCCCACCCCGGGCTCTGTCTCTGTATGTGTCCCCGGGCTCTGTGTTCCCCCTCGGCTCTGTGCCGGGGCGGTGCCTTTGCTCGCGGCAGCCACCAGGGGGCGCGCGCAGTGCCCGCGGAGGGGCGAGGGCGCCGCCTGGCGGCCCGGGCGGTCCCGGCCCCCGCGATGTCCTGGTGTCCCTGGGATGTCCCCGGTGCCCCCGGGATGTCCCCGGGCCGTGCGGGAGAGCTGACGGAACGCTCCAGAACCCCCTGGCTGTGCCCGTGTCTCATTGTGGCGCCGTGCTGGCTCCCCGCTCTCGCTCGGATCCCCGGCGCTGCACAAGGGTCTGTGTGTAGGTTTGTCCTGAGCCGCTGCTCAGGGCGTGGGCACCTCTGAGTGACTGGCAAATCTTCTTGCCCCGTTCCAAGTAGCGGGTGTGTGCTGCCAGAGAGATGGTGGAAGGACGGGAGGAAGAGATGTTGTGTGGTTTAGGGATGTTTTGTGGGCTGTCAGACTAAAAAGTGGTATTTTTACTTGGGGGATGAGGTACATGGAAGTTACTTGCATGTATTGTGAGCCTTGGATTACATGGCTGCCATATGATGCAACATGTTCACAGATACAGGTTGAGTTTCTGTAGGATCAAGCAGAAACCTTGGTTCAGTCCCTTTTATTTCTCCCTGTCCGTAAATAATTGCCATTTGCCATTAACCCCAAGTTTCCTGTCTTGTCAGTCAGTTGTTTCCAGAGAATGAGTGTAACTTTGTCACTTGGCTCAAGCACGGTATTTCCATGCTGCAGCTCATTTTCCAAGACTGCTCTTCCCCATGATGTTTTGCCTCTGGACAGAGGTGGTTTCTCAGGTAAGCACTCTGCTTACCATGGCCCTGAGAGCAGATGCTTTGTGTAAAAGCTTTCCCAGGCATAAAGGCTTGTTCGTGGTTTCTCTGTGGCAAACAATGCTCTTCACCTTCAGGCATCAGCTCTGCTCCTCCAGCCTTTGCATTAAGACAGCAGCTGAAGACAATGAGACTGTGCAGAGGGTGATCTCTGTCATTTATTGGGAATCTAGTGAGCAACACTTGTTCTGTCTTTTCCCAGAAGTGAATGTAGTGCCCTTGTAAACCATGTTTTGAAATGAGACCTCAGGAGTAGCACAAGATTTCTGTATTTGCTTTCTACGTGTCCTTGGTAAAATAGCTCATTACTGCACTGAAGTTTAAAAACAAACCACAAAACAACTAACCTTGAATGCAACATAATTGCATAAGCTTATCTTCAAACAAGCTGAACTCTATGCCTCACAAAAACTGAGGCTAGCAGGTGTCTCTGGAAACCTCTAATGTTATTACAGACACCTGGACAAACCCTTAACTGAAGTTTTGTGCAGATGCCACTGGTTTGAATCTGCCTGAGCAGAAAGGAATTGATTAACTGGCCCGGTGCCTGGTACTTTGAGGATGAGACTTAGAACCGTGGTCATTCACTCCACAGACTTCTGAAAAATGCTGTTTTTATATATCAGGTCAGTGTTCCTAGCTTGAGGCAGGTGTGTGACCGGACTTCCAGTTCTTTTGCCGGGTGTGGATTTGCAGAAAGGAAGTACAAACCTTGTTTCTAGAGAGGGGAAGGGTTTAATAAGTTTTCTACTTAATGTATGTAAGACAATCCTGAGAAGAGCCGTTTATAAATTTGCATTCCTGTTAATCTCTTGTGACTGTTAACATTGCCTCCGTTGTGGACTCTCTGGGATTTACTGGAGGCATTGTTAGGAAAGCTGGAGGATCTCGGTGTTGGCCTGTCTGTGATCACAGGAGGGCACCAGTCCTGGTGCTAGACTCTACCCTGGAGTCTGTCGTGTGTGTGTTGCAGCTTTCTGTGTGTGCACAGGAGACAGACTTCTGGAACAAACCTGGGACAGAGATTGGACTGTTCCTGCTCACACCTCTTTGGGCAACTGTTGGAAGTAAACGCACGGTTGACAGAAGAAACCAAGAAGCTTTTAAGCATTCAAAACCTCCTTCTCTTTGCTCCTTGTTTTCTGATCCTTGCAGTGCAACTCCTGTAGTCCCTCCTGACGTCAGCTATCGACCTAAACGAAAATCAGGAAGGAAATCTTGGATAAAGATATAGCGTAGGGCACATACAGTGGAAAACTGTAATTGGTCTTAGAGGGAAGGAAGTAACTTGGAACAGAGGGAAAACCAGGTCAAGCAAACATGGTTCTGGAAAAACAGTACTGACTCTCCCAGTTGTCAGTACTTTCCCAGTGTTTCTGAGAACTCATTTTTTGTTGTTTAGAAAGGTATATTTTAGCTTGTAAAAGAACAGAAAAACTAAAAATAATCCTCAGGTGATCGGAGTCTGGTTAGTATTAAAAAAGAAAATATGTAGTGGCCTTCACTTGTGTTTAGGCCAGTGTCATAGTAATGGAGTGATTAATAATGAAAGTGTGTATTGCATTTCACCACCGTATTTTCATTGTGTCGTATTTATTTTCTGTAAAATATACAGAGGTGTATATATATGACATATTGAGCTTTTTCAGGGATTTGCTCAGGCCAGTTAGTGAAGTGGGTTTCCCTAAGCTGTAAAGGTGATGTGGAAAGGTGACAGCTGGGTGTCGTGTTTAGTCAAACGCCTGCTCTCACTGCAGCTTCCGAGGGCCATTTGTTAACAGCTTTTTTTTTTTTTTTTTTCAGAGCCAAATAGGATGTAGAAAACGTATGGTTTATTTTTGTTTTTCTGCATCGCTATTAATTTAGCCTTCAGGCCAAAACAGAGTTTAATTGGAAAAATGTATCGCTCAATGCATGGCTTGAAACACACTTGCACTCTCCCTGGGCGTTCTATATTTAGGTTTTGGGTTGGTTTGTTTTGTGGTGCTTTTTTTAAAAAAAAGGCTTTTCAGAGGCAGCGTGGTGTTGTTCCCTGCAGCCCGAGCNNCGCGGCGGTGAGCACACGGGCCCGGCGGGGGCCAGGGGATGCGGCCGAGCCCCGGCGCTTGGGGTCGGGCGCTGCCCGCGCCTGCAGGGGCGGCGGCGGTGGCGGTCGCCCGTGGAGGGTCGAGCCCCGAAGCTGCTGGCTCTGTGCCCAGCGGAAGGCAGGGAAGCTCAGCCGGAATGAATGTGTTTTCTGGTTGCTTTTGTGGGTGTTTTGCGGGTTTGTTTGGGTTTTTTATTTATTAGACGCTCTGGTGTCAGGGAGCGTTTATATTCAGCGTATTCGACTTGGAGGGAGGCCTAAAAATGTCACTGTGTTCTTGTTTTGGTTGTTGTGTTCCTTTGTGGTGTTTTTTTTTTTTCTTCCTCTTTAAGGCCAATGCTGTATCAGCCCATCTGTTCTGTGAGTTAATGACTTCCCATATTTTGAGGTGCAGCCAACCAAGTCGTCAGCCTCCTGAGACTTTGGCTGTGGCGTTTGTAAACCATAGTTCATTAACAAACTTTGCCTCACAGGTTGTTTTTCCCCCTCTTTCTTTCATTTCCCCCCCTTACTTAAGTAACTGAGGTCTGGTACACGGCAGTTTTGCAGACAAAAGGGGCTTTGTCGTGTAGAATTGTTTGTATTTGTCATGCAAAGAGGCAGTGCTGACAGAACTGAGGCTCTGCCGGTGTGGCAGGAGTCCACGGGCTGCAGCCTTGGCTCTTGCTNACAAACAAACAAAAAATCAACCCAAATCCACCCCTAACTCTCTTGTGTGCTGGGCAAGCAGGCAGGAGTGTGTTTCTGTGAGAACTGAATTACTGCAGCATCTGAACCATAGTAGGTTGAGATGAATGCTGAAACAGGACAAAGCTCAGAAAATGTGTATAAGTGCTTTATAAATATGCTAAGAGGACTGCTTTGTTTTAGCCTTATTTTGTAATCTCTTTTCCAAGCAGAGTAATATGTTATAGCTCTGACACAGACATTGTTTTACAAAAAAGTTCCCCAAACCCAAGAATAAAATTGCATATGAGTCATGTGTAATTTGACAATGGCAATCTCTCCTTGGCAGAATTATTTAGCTTCACCTGACTATAAATTAAAAAATATTTCACATGCCTGTGGGTTTTTTTGTAGGACTCTATAAGTTTAACGCCTAAAACCCCTTCTAAATGAAAAAACCCTTTTGCTAGAAAAAGAGATTGCTTTTTTTTTTTAAATCCTTTTGCAGTCCTACCCACAAAAAGTCTGCAGTCATTTGTGATGCCTAAGAATTACAAACTGCCTGCAAAGGGGCAGAAGTTAACTCTTCCTTGATAAAACCATCTATCTTGTTTCAGCAAACTGAGAGCACTTCATAATTTTTCCCATGCAAGGGTGTGTGGACTCCTTTTCCCTAAGATTTCCACATACCCTGCCCTGTGTTCTGGTGAGGCAGCCTGACCTGTGGGTGCTGTAGCTGTGCTGTGGCAGCTCAGGATGGACTGCCCAGATGGGTGATTTGGAGCTGTGTTGGGTTGACCAGTTCCAGTTCTTTGCTGCTTCAGGTGACTGTGTCAGATGTTACTGTTACAAAAATACCAGCTCAAGGTGGAAGTGGTTTTCTTGTCCTCAAGTGTAGCTTCGCAGTGAGAACAGTGAAGTTAGTCACTCTGTGTTCTGAGTTTCTTGGCTAAACAAGATGAACTCTTTCAGTCTCCTTTGGTTGGGATTTTTATTTTCTCCTTTGTGCTGCTGACCTTTATCTGCACTACCTTTAATCTTTATCATTCTAGAAGGTGGATGAGCAGAACTGTACACACTTCCAGTTGAGGGCTTGGCAGATTTGTCTACCAAAGGACTTCCCTGTGTTGGCTGTTTCGAGTGTGATTTTCTAAAAGTTGTGGCAACTACAGTTGTGTGGGGAAGAAGAAATCTGTTGAGCTGTGCCAGGGTTTAGCTGTCACAGGGCTGTGAAGAGCCAGTTCTTTTAGTCTGTGCAGTACAAGGTCTTCGAGGAGGAGTTGTGTCCGTGTGCAGCTTACTGAGCAGGCAGCTTTTACAGCTTTCACACTGGTGCAGCTGAGGTAACTGTTCTGGTGACCTTCCAAAGTCACACCTGAAGGCACTGGAAGTGCATATTGTTATTAATAGCTGTGGCTTGCCTCTTGTGGTCACTTGTGAAAAGTTTTGTCTGTGAATAGGTTGAATTAAAGCTGCTTCTGGCATTGGATGTTCAGATTACTTTAACCTCTGAATCAAGCAGTGGGCAGTAAACATGGACATGAAAAACAAATAGCCAAGTAGGCCCTAGTGAAAGTTGTTTGGGGAGGCCAGCAGAGGATGTTTATAGTGAGAGATAAATAGTGAACTTCCTGTGGTTAAACATTCCCCCTCCCACTACAGTTAAACGCTTTGTTTCCCTACAGCTGCTGGAATTTGGTCATTCTAATAATTGCCATTTGCTGTTGGTACTGCAGTAGAAATGTACATCCAAAAAAAAAAAGTATCAAATTACTATCTGCTCTAAAGGGCTCTGTCCTTTGAGCACACGCTGCTTGTGTGTGTTTATGCTCCTAATCCTAGGAACTGAAAATAGGAGATTGAATGAGGTGAGGATGGTGCCTGAGGAGCGGGATGTATGATGGGAACGTTGCTGTTGGCATCAAAGCTGTAGGAAGCAAAAGGTGATCCTGAGGAAGTGAATGACAGAGTGGCTTGGAGCAGCTGGTGGCACAAGGCTGGCCCTGGGACAAATGTGAATTCTGAATCCCTTGTACCATGGTGATGTTGAAAACTGATGGTTTGGACAAAAAGAGGAGAGACAGATTAGAAGGTAATGGACATCTTCAGGTCTAGGAGCAGATGCTTTTCAGGAAGAACAGCAGGATGGGGAACTCATCCCCGTGGGATGCAAAGAAGGGAGACTGGTTGTCATCATGGATCAAAAGGATATGATGGATTAGCAGTGGTTAACTTGGATATGTGATGGGTAAAACACGTAGGGCTAACCTTATTTGGGTGGTTGTGTTGGCTTAAGGTCAGAGATATTTGTGTATGAGCCTCTAAATAGTACAGGATTTTTGGAGAACAGGCTTTGAACTGAAGGCCATAGAAACTGCAAGAACACTTTGTAAACTTCAGATCTCTGACAGTAACAGCGTGATACAAAAAACATCCGTCCTTTACACATATAAGGAAAAAACAAAAGCTAATTCTGGGTCAAAGGAAAGGACAGCTGATAATTTGTTTGGTAGTAAGTGAACCTGGAAAATATCAACTCTTGACTCTGATTTCACAAGATCCATGAGAGTTTTGAGGGCTGATGAATTGCAGTGCAGCTCATCTAGATTGTCCCATGTCCCAGTTTGGTTTCACAACCTTCTTTTGCATTTGCATTATTTCACAACAGTCTAAGAGTCAAAAAATAAACATGTAGTTTCTTTTTCCTTGACTGTTAAATCTTAAACTTTAGAAGGGTAGGCTGTCATAATTTTACTCTTCAGTTGCAACTTGCTGTGTTGTTCTAATGTTTAAGAAATACTAAGCTGAGATAATGGCTTTGCTTCAGTTGCAGCACTTCATTACTTGCCATTTTCCCTCACTGTCTGGTATTTTGGATGTGTTTTTGCCATGTTCCCTCTCTTTGGCAATGCTGTTCATAAACATGCACTCTTAAATGTGTCTATTACAAGCATTGGTTTTAAAGAAAAAACTGACTAAAGTCTTAGAGCATCTTTAGCAAATGATGGTGTACAACCTGTAAGTTTTTACTGTTCTGACTGCTTGTGTTCCTCTAGCAAAATTGGTGTTGATGGTACATCCACAGGTTGGGGCTGTCAGAAACCCTTAGGAGTTACATATGCAAAGCAGTAGTGAAAAATGAGTTTGTTTTCTGGAGACTAGACCTTGTAGAAATATTTCTGGAGATAAACCAGAAAATCCAGTGGTGAGGAGTGGAGAGAAGGCTGCCCTTAGGAGTCTGCCTTGGCTCTAACTCACACACCCGTAACTCACACTGGTTTTTTTTTTTTTAATATAAATTGAATGATGGCGAAAAGGGAGATTGAACACTGTGCCACTGGGAAATCAGGAATTACATATATGTAACTTGTGGTATGTTTGGCTGTTTTTATCAGGCTACTTCCTCATGTCAAACTTGCTTACATTTCTTCAGGGGAAAATGAGACACTGATGTTGGAAATACCTTAGTGGGAATGACTAGTCCTCTCTGCTTGCAGTGAGAGTTGGCAATATTCTGTTGAGACAGCTGTGGTTTAGAGAGAGTGAAAGGTTATTAATTTCATTGGAGTATTTGATACGTCCTCAGAACTTTGCATTCTGTTGTGGTCTTAACTTCTTTATTCAGCTAATGAACAAAATTAAGCCTCGTTAATTACACAGGATCATAAGGGAAGAAATAAAGTCTGCTGTGATGAGTCTTTGTGTGTTGAGAATGCTACACTGAGGTGCAGAAGAAGTGAAGTAGCTGCTTTGTGTGCTTTTATTTTTAGTCCTGCCATTTAGCTGTGAATGGGCTGTTTTGGCCAGCACACGGTGCCTTTGGCTTTTACTTCCCAATGCACAGGTGTGTTTGTCACTAAGTGCCACCTGTGCAGGAGGTATGAGGCTGCAGCCACTGGTGGCCATCTAATCCAGAACACCAAACACTTTATTAGTGCCCCGAATTTTAGACTGTGAACTGCCACCCTCTTGTTAAAGACAAGCACTGGGGGATGACATGTCTTATAGCACCATGTCCTGTGCAGTATTGTTTACAGGGCTGTGGCATTTTGCAAAAGCAGAGTATTTGGGATCATTGGCATCAGTGGTGTTCCTCCTTACAAAGACAGGGGCATCTGTCTTTATAGAGTAAAAGCAGTCTTGGCACCTAATGAGAGTAGGATTGCCACTTGTTTGATTGGAATATTTCTCTTGGTTTCTGCTCTGTGGTTACCCACCAGAGTGATTGGAGGAACAGGTGAGATGTGCCTGATAAACTGGACACATGGGGGTCTAACAAAGGCAGCTTTGCTACTTTTGTACTTTCTTTGAGGAAATAGATGTAAAAATGCAGGTGGTAGCAGACTGGCACACTGAATGTCCCTCATGCATTGCTGCTTGGTTAGAAAATCTATTACAAACCCATGCAGGCAGTAGGCCTTAATTTAGAAATTTAGCTGTTGGTGTAATCTGTGAAGCAACCATTTAGGTGATTTGCAGGTGTCTTCATGGCAGCTTCCCAGCTTTTAGTTTTACTCCAGTACAGGTTTATTGTTGTATTACCAAAAGACAAGTGTTCTGTGAGAAGGTGAAATTTGTATGGCTGATCCCAGCAGCAGAAAAAGGGGGAAAAAGAAAAAGAAGAAAAAAAAAAATAAAGTGCTCTAACAATAAAAAGTTGATAAATTCTGCTTGGAATGGTTAGAAAAGCTTGTTACAGCACAGTTCCTGGCTGTGTGTAGAGCCTTTCTGTACAGATCCTGGTTTGTCTTTTACAGCTCTTACTTCACTGCTTGTACTGAAAAACTGTTTGGAACTTGAGTTAGCTGTTTCAGGTGAAGGACCTTTTGAACAGGCGTTGAAGAAAAATGTCTTCCCTTAAAATTTCCAGGGGCTCAGGGGTTTCTTTCATCTCAATATTTTATTGTACTGTCCTTAAAGCTGGAAGCAAGACTGTTAAGCTTAATAAGCACTGTGCTCTTGGCACTCCACAGACTTTCTTGTTTCCCTAGAGACTTCCTTCACCCTCTTGGAGAGGGGGTTCACAGCCTGAACTTAAGACAAAGAGGAAAACAAATTATTACCTTTTAAAAGAATAGGCTTCTGCACAGAGAAACTTACTCTGAGGGCTTTTATCACTGTCCTTCCAGAGACTTGGTCATGCTGGGTTGGATCTGTTTTGCTTTGCATTTAGTTCCCTGTAGCTTTCCTTACAGGGAGTAGTTGACTGTTTCATGGATTTGAGGTTGGGTACCATTTTACCTCCTCTCCCTCATGAAAAGTGGTGTATTTTTAATTTTTTTTTGGTTTGTGTCTTTCAACGTGCATTTTAAAACAGCACATTTACCTTTGCTAATCTGCTCATTCTTTTTTGATCTGTTATGTGAACTATCTGCACCAGATTGATGCAAATGACTTTGTGGGATGGGACTTTGGGAATCCAAAGTTTGGGAATCTTGAGCAATCACAGTACAACAGTTCAGTTATGCCTTACAGCTAATCACTGAGATTTGTTCTTTTGGAGTGAATTGATGTCTTCTCTGTCAAGGCACTGAGGAAATTGATACACATGTGGATTGTATAGAATTTCCTTAAAAATAGACAGTGGAGGGAGCTGGTGGTATCTGCATCACTTTAATATCTTCTTTCTTTTTAGGCAGTTCCTTGTAGCTGTGATAGATTAATGCAAGGTATCTTTAGTTTTGTGCCATTAAAATGTTCAAAAACTTGTGATTTGAAAGGAAATGCCTCAAGGTTTTCGGATTATACATACAATTCCTTCAGCCTCCTACAGTGTTGAGGGTTTTTTTTTTAATTAATGCTCTGACTTTGATTAAAAGTGTGTACATATATCTATATCAGATTTTTGTACTTGATTGTAGGATAATTGTGTTTTAGTAACAGCCAAAATGAGGTCTGCTCAAGAGAAATTTTAGTGTTAATTATACTTAAAGGAGAAATAATCAGTAGTGAGTAGCATGTCTTACTATAATGTATTAAGCTGCATCTGTCATGCTGATTTTGCTCAAAATCAGGAAAGATTGAGCAGTGCACAGGTCTTGTCTTAAAAATGTAAAAATTATTTAAAAACCTGTACACCTTGCTGTTTCCTTTCAATGCAAGCACTGAACTGAGATACACAGGGGCATAAGATGTTGGTTTCCTCTTTTTTTGGTATCCTTTCTGTGTGCAAGTACACAGGTTTCTTCTTTTTCTGCCTGCTTACACCTCACATGTCCATCATTGCACTACCACTGACTCGCCCTTCCACAAGAAAGGTAGTCAGGTTCACTGTGCTGCTGTAGAACCCCAGAAACAGTGAGGCACAATGCATGAGCTGCTTGGATGGGCACCTTCTGAGAGAGTTCAGAGAGGGCTTTTGCACTGCAGCAGCAGTGCCTTTGCTTTGTGGGAATGCTGTTGGTAAATCCCGGTTTCCTGTGTTTCTGTTCCAGTATGTATGACCAATTGTCCTACTCTGATTGTCATGGTGGGTCTTCCAGCAAGAGGAAAAACCTACATCTCAAAGAAGCTGACACGCTACTTAAATTGGATTGGAGTGCCTACAAAAGGTGATGCATTTACTTTTGTTTACATCAGAAGGACAGGACACAATTTTAGGTGGTTTATAAACCTGATTTCCAGTAATTCTGTTGCCGAGTTTGACTACTTAAAATTCTTCTGCTTTGTTAATGTATTTTTAAGCAATAACATACACATGCACATTGCTGTTTAAGTGTTAAGTAATCAAATTACTTCGACTGTCTCTTTACCTCCTTGTTCTGCCAGGTGCCTAAATCAACCTTTTCCCCCTGTCATTAAACACTGCCCTTTTTTGTTTATTTGTTTTTTTCTTCTTTTCCTTTTCTTCACGTGGGTGAAAAGGAATGTTGTTTAAAAGCAGTTGAGCTGTCGGCACTTCTGGGTTAAACTTCCCGACCTCTCCATCTTTTTTCCTCAGTGAACTTTGTGCTACTTGCAATTCTCTACTTCTTTGTGTTTGTGGAATGACTTGCAGTCCTTTGTCTAAATCCTAAGAGCCCAAGGACTGAGGCAGACAGTTGCCACTTATTATCACCTTGTTAAGGATTTCTGTGTGTGTTTTGGGCAGGAAATGGCTTAGATTGGCTGTGCCAAGGACCTGGCTGGGCTGCTGTGATATCTTGTGGGGCCGGCAAACAGGACCCAAGTCCATTTGAGGTTCTCAGCAGCCACCTCCCTTTCCTTCTCCTCTCTCTCTGCAGAAGAGCAAGGCACTTTTAGTGTGCTGTGATGCTGTGTCCAGTGCAGTAATAGTAGCTTTATGCCTAGTGAATAATTTAAACAGCATTAAATATATGAGATCATGCTAAAGTGTGGAGTTTTGGCTGGCTATTCAGAGATGTATTTCCTAGTAGCTCTAAGAAGTCAAGATGAAAAGTTCTTGCCTATATTTAAACTGCCTTTTGATTCTAGGGTAAAGCTTTTTGTGTGGGCGTTTTCTTAAGTTTTTAGGAGCTTGTATAATGTGCTTTATTTAGAAGAGACGTTATGGGGGATATATTATATTGTTTATGTTTGAGAGTTTACAGGATTTAAATTATCACTTGGTTTTGACCGTTTTCAGATGGTTTAACCCTTTGATGACCAGCATCAGGTAGTTCAGAGTTCAGTTTTATCCATGAGGCCGAAATGGAAAAACAATCCAAGTAGTTTAGCCTATATCCAAGGTGACAAAATGCTTGTATGTTAGATACACATGTAACTTGAATTTGAGATGTGTTATGTATGAGTGTCATTGAGTTTGAGCACTTCACTGTGTGATCTTTGACAAGCAGAAGTCCAGTATTGGACAACAAACAAGATACTATCCACATCTGGCTCATGCTTGCGTGAATGTATCCCAAGTACTAATTTTACTGTAGGTGGGCTTTGGCACACCTGTAGGAAAAATGCCGTGGGCTACTGTGAGCAGCACATCAGAAAACAATCACACTTGTTGTCTAATTTTATGAAAATATGCAACATAAAGTCGTCATATGAGCCTCTATCCTTGGTTGCTGGGTATTGTTTGTCTTTGTTAGAAAGGGTGACTGAGATTTTCTCAGAAAACCACAGAGCCTTTCTGTTTATGCCTTCAGTGATGCAATTTTACTGAAGTCAAAGTCAGTGTAAAGCACCTCACTGCCTGGCTGAGGGTATAGGTGACATTTTTCCTAATTCTTCCAGTTGGTGGGACTGAACTGATACAGGATCAGTATCAAGTAGCCCTAACATCTGCTACCCTTTGGCTCTTAATGTCTTAAAATTAGTGTGTGCTTAATTGAGCAAGAGTTCTTGTTCTCTGAGACAGATGGTTCAAATTATGAGGTTATGTAAACCAGAGAAAAGATAAATACCATCTTTTCATGTAACATTAAGCAAGCTGGAGAGTTCAAGAGCAGAAGGTGGAGATAAATAACCCAGGCTTGGTGATGGTTGAGTAATTTCAGCCCTCGTTTCTGTGTTTCTTTCCTTCCGAAATCCACTCTTGTTTAGGATGTGAAATGGTTAAAAGTACAGGGGACTTTTGTCTGTGCTTTTTGAAGGAAATGAGGTCAATTAGATGTCTGAATGGAATTGTGTTGCAATGTGGTTTTGAGATACTAAGCCATGGAAGCTTTTTTGAATAGTTGTGGTTGTGATAGCAGTTAGCTTTGGGAAACTTTTCTATAGGTGGGGCTGCTAAGAATAGAGGCTGAAGATTGTTCCACTAGATAGCACTTTTTCCTCTGCTGTGTGTGGCCCTCTGGCAGTAACTATTCCTTCTCATGAAGTGAATTACTTTTGATTGCTAAAGTGGTGTTGTCTGACAACGCTGGCCATCTGAACTTCTCTCACCTGTTTGTTTTACAAGGACCCACCTTTTCATGTAGCCACTGTGGCCAGTGCTCATTAAAACCATCACAGCATCACCTGGATTATTCTATAACCCATGTTATGAAAAATTCCGTCAACACTGCTGAGCTCAAACAAAACTTGACTTCTGGGGAAAAAAAATGATATCTTCATCCTCTGCCCCCAATCCCAACAGCAATCTGTACAGAGCACCTGGTGCTTGAGCTCTTTTATTCTATGTCTTTTTTCTTAACTACAACCTTATAATTGTGTCTACAGCTTCTTTTCCTCTTTCCAGAAACGAAGTCTGACAAATAGAGTTGTACCTTGGCAGCATCTCAAACGGAAAACTTCAGTGTGGTTTAATGTTAAAAAAAAACAAAACCAAAAGCTTTGCAGTTCAACAGAAAAAAGCTGTATGTCTGAAACAACTTAAACATTAATTGCATTTCAGAGACCTGCTTTCAGAGCCATTGAATGAAATTAATTAGGGTTCAGTGTCACTCTGCTCTGAGGCAAAGCAGAACTGTTTTGCCCTAATCCCATACCTGATGTTGTGACTTGATATTATGTTTGGCCATAGACCTTTTGCACCTTTGCCCAGACAAGGAGTAGGTGTTTTTTGGCCACTGATAGGAGATCACGGTGAGATTGTTTCGTGCTTAGGATGACTTTTAAATGATTTTTTTTTGTTTTATCCATTTATCTTTTTTTTTTTCCCCCCCCCAGTAAGTGGAACAAGAGTTGTGAAATACTAATCCTTAAGGAATAGAAACATTTGAGCAGGGCTCTGAAAAAATGTTTCCACTACTGGAATTCTAAGTTTTGTTTACCTAAAGCAAGATTGTTTAGTTCTATTTAGAGCTTTGCCTTGCTTAAATAAGAGCTGTAAGTTTTGGGAGGTGCTATCTAAATACTGTTTCACTGTACTTACACGTAGAAGAAAAAGCTAATAAGGATAATAAATTAATGCTAATAATCATTACTAGTCCTTTATAGATTTTGAGTAACCCCTGAAAAAGAGGAAAAGAATTCCATTTTATTGTCTAGGTGAACTGGCAGACCAAACCACTTACAGCACGGCCACTAAGTGGGACAACTACAGCCCAAATGTTCTTTTAGCTATTTCCAAGATTTATTGCTGTCTTGCTATTTTAAACCCCACAAAACACAAAAAGACATTGACTTCATACAGGCCAAGTTATTTTATCTTTGCAGGAAGTTTGCTTTCAAAGTTGTCATAACTTCTGTCCTTCTCATGTGACTGTTGCTGGCTCTTGCTAATGCTGGTTTTTCTTGGCAGAATTTAATGTCGGTCAGTATCGTCGAGATTTGGTGAAAAAGTATAAATCCTTTGAATTCTTTCTGCCTGACAACGAAGAAGGCTTGAAAATCAGAAAGTAAGTTTTAATTATGGTTGGTACACCATGCTAGTTGTATTAAAATGATATCCTGTGTAATTTGCTCTTAGAGATGGCTTGAAGTTGCATTTTTGTAAGATCAAGAAGACTCTTAGAGAGACTGCAGGAAAAGACATGCTAGAGAAGGTGGTTTCTTTAGGCTGATTAAAATTTGGGGGTCTTTTTTTCTTGATTGTTTCATCTCAAGCACCAAAAATGAAGAGAAGTCCTTTTTGAATCCTTTTCATTAGGATCTGACTACTATTATTCCTGTAGATACTCTAGGATACTTTCACTCAAAAACTCTTAACAGATAGTTACAACTTTTCCTACCTTTTTGTAAGGTATCAGCTAATAAATGTGACTCTTCCTGCTGCATAATTCCTAAAATCCCATTTTAGAGCTTTTGTTTGCTTCATAAAGGAAAAAAGCCATGTAGCTGCTTTTCTTTTTGATTTACATAGTGATATTGTTCATCTGGAGCACTTTGAATGTATTCATCATTATCTGCTTACATGAGTCAGTGTCAAATATGATAATTTTCTCCCTGAAATTGTGGTTTTGGCCACCATGCAGGTGCCTCATTCAGTCCATCAATGCACAGCCTCAAAAATTGCCATGTTTTGCTAATGCTGTGCAAAGCAAGGAGAGAACCAGAGTGAACTTCGGTGTCTAGATGGAGCATTTGAGTCTGCTCTTGCCTGGAAAGAGGGTGTGCTTTAATGTAGGGACAGACCTTGAGAAGAAGGGGTAGATGAGGAGAAAGGCCAGAGCAAGAGGGAGCTGCTCTGAGAGGAGATCAAATGAGAAGGCCTTTTGATTTTCTTCAACATTCACTGTACCTTTTAGTGTGTTCAGGGAAGCACTTTAGAGCATGCAGTGTGAAATGAGAAGGAAATGAGGCATTTGAAATGGATGGAAATAATATTTATTTAGGCTGCTTAAAATATGAACTGTCCTGTACTGTCCTTAATTCAGCTTCACCTTATGCATCAAAAATGTCTGGACTTTCCTGTTGCGTGGACTTTATTTTGTGGCTGTCCCTTGCCTTGTCCCCTCTCTCTCTTCCCTTTCCCCCCCCTCAGCAGCACTGAGTGTTGCTAAAGTCAAAGGAGAGCAGCTTGCATAAGAACCTCCCAATCCTTGGGGGTAAAGGGCACTCATGAGCTGCATTAGCCCTGCAATCTGCTACCTTTTGTTCACAGGTAGAGCCAAACCTCTTAATGTGCCTCTGTGTCACCTGTTAGGCTAAATGGTGAGGGATGTAGCATGAAATGGGCAGTGTGAGATAATCTGCCTGGTTAGCAATGAGTAAGGAGGGTTTGTATTTATTCAGTGAAGACCTGGGTGATGAATCTCAGCTCCTGACATCTGTTAGCTGTGCTAATGTGGAAATACTGTCAGGATCGAGAGCCTTCATTTCTCTTTTGAGATAAAGCTGTGCTTGCAGAAGATGGTAAATAAAAGAGTTATGAATTTCAGTCTGGAAGTCAAAATTCAGGAGTGATGCAGGGATGGGCTGTTGAAATGGGCAGGCTTTTATGCTGGTACAGCAAAGAGGCTGTACTTACTGGGAATAAATGGGACTTTGTTCTGCTAACAAGTAAATTGTGTACAATGTTGCCCTCCAGCATTACTGGCGTGTTAGGAATTGTAATGGACTTTGAAGATAATGCTAATGCTGGGGACATAGGAAAGTTGCATATTCATGTGGTCTTGTCCAGATTTAACACAAGTGTAAAGTATGTCAGGGTGGGGATTTTTGGTGTTTGTGTCCTCAGCTGTTTCCAGTACTAATTATACTGGGCTGGTGACTGCAGTGGGATGATACATCTCCTCAGTCACTAATACTTGATGATACCTTTGTTTTGCTGTCTGTTTTAAGAATTTTTTTTTTTGCATAAGCAGTTTTCACACAATGGCTCAAAAGAGAGTAAGTAGATTACTGAAAAATAGTTGTCTCTCACCTTCAGCTCAGTGCCACAAGATAAAGGCCTTAAGTTGGTTTATTTTATTTATTTTTTTGTGATTCAAATTAAGAAGCAGTTATATATGAATAGGTAATTGGGAAAAGCATAGAGTTTCAGGGATGTTACTTTAGGTCAGTGGAAGTGTATCCTGGTCAGCAAAGTTGAAGGGTGTTGTGTGGACATGTGTAGCTGTGTCAGTGACACAAGGAGCAAGGTGACATGACCACATTTCCTTAGTGTAGCTTGACCTCTGTTGGTTTTTTTTTTCTGGAGGGAGGTCCGTGTTTTTGAGATAAATTATCTAACATTTTCAGGCCACTTTGCTCACAAGTGCATTCACAAAATGCCTTTAACCAGCATTTGACTGTGGTTCTTTCCTTCTGAAGACAGTGTGCCTTAGCAGCGCTGAACGACGTCCGGCAGTACCTCAGTGAAGAGAACGGGCACGTGGCTGTAAGTTTCTTGTTGAAGACACCTTCTGGAGATGCCTCTGCACTAAACACTGTGTCTGCTGGATAAAACACAGCCTGAGTGATTCCAGTAGCTGTCCAGATTTCTTTTCTTTGGCAGTTAGATCTGCCTTGTTGCTGCAGTGAAGTGAGTGCTGAATTTCAGGGTGATGACACCATACTGAGCAACTACCTTTGATTTGAGGGGTTAGCTGAGAAGAGGATAACAGCAAGAGAAAAAGTGCACCTCCTTGCCACATTACTGTAGGACAGTGCTCCACAATGTACCATTAAGCACATCTGCCATTTTGCTAGCACGTCTATTTGATAGTTTAGTGTTCCAAGTGGAAGGTAAAGACTTGCTGAACAAAAGGTATCTTCTGTATTTCTTGGCACCTGTTATTGGCGTGAGAAATGTCTGAAGAGAGCAGGAGAAACTTGTTACAAGTTGCTGCATACCTGAGTATTTAATAATGGTATGCAAAACATCAGTTCTTTGACTATTGACATTGCATGTTGAGACTAATTTTTAAAATTATTTTCTCAAGTACTGACACAACTCTGGGGTTTTTTTTAACTAATCAGGGAAAATCATTAACTATAAGTTCTGCTGGATGAATGAGGTAAATGTTATGCTTTGGCAAACTTCATACTTTGGTAAAAAAATGATATTTTCCAAGCTAAACAGAGTTCCTAGGAAATGGCTGCATTGATAGTGTTATTCATGGGCAGGATTTACAACTCTTGTAAGTTTTACACTTGCATTTTGAACAGCCCATTGAAGTGCAGCATCTTTTTTTTTGTAGCATAAGTTCACTAAAAACTTATATTTAATATTTAATGCTGATAATGGACAAGGAGGAAGATTCTCTCCTGTACTACGTGCTAGGCTTAAATTCTGATTTCCTTTTCCAAATCCAGGGTTCTGCTAGAATTGTTTTCAAAATATTTACTGAGTTTTAGTATTTAGAAAATAATGTGTAAAGTAGTAATATCTTTGTTTTCTTGTTGAGCATGTTGAGATAGTGGGGTAGAGGGAAGGGGGGGTGTTTCCATTGCTTTCCTTCACACTGAAGTACTTTGAATCCATATTTTTGTCATTACTAACACAGTGCTTTCCTCAGGCTGTGTTGCTTTTTTAATTCCTTTTTCTCTCTCCCTTTAATTGTTCCTAGGTCTTTGATGCTACAAACACAACTCGAGAACGTAGAGAAACTATTTATAAATTTGGTGAAGAAAATGGATATAAGGTGAGTCAGAGCAAAGCAGTTCTGAGCTATTGCATGGCCAAGTAAGCCAGTGGTAGTTTTGCCCTTATCTGTGCACTATCTTAAGTGCACTAGCACAAGCCACATCCTTCTTGGATGTTTAATCAATGTGTTCTGTGTTCCAAAGCATTGTTTGGGATTAGAAGTCATTCAGTCCTTGTTTTTCTCATTGTTAGTGTTTGTACTGTTTGGAGCTCAGCTATTTTATGCTACAGCTTCAATTTTGTCTTCCTGGACCTGTGGTCGTGAGTGCAATGTCAGAAAGAACATTTAAAGTATGGTCCTTCATGCAGCTCAGATCTTCGCTGCAGGAACATGAACGGGGTTCTGTGTTAGTTCTGTACAAACCAAAAACTTTGTGGTTTTCTGCCTTCTGGTTTTACATTTAGCTGTTCTCCAGTCATCTTTCATTTCCTCTAAGCTTAATCTCTGTAAGCCTTTGAAACAGCAAAACACAAGCCTCTTTATAAGCAAGGCTACTCCATTAGCTGAGAGGCTTCTAAAATGTTATTTCAGAAATGTTAGTTACTGTTTGTGGGGCTGAACTTGCATCCTCTGCATTTGTTTCTTCCTCTTCCATCCTACGTTTTTTCTACTGCAAGAATTTTCCACTTGCAAGCATTGTTGGGGAAAAGAGTACAGAGCATGATGTGTCATGGAATGGTGAGCCAGGAATTTCTGATGAGAGGGTCTGGAAAAGCTTTCTGAGTAAATGAAGGGAAAAAGGCCTTGGCATGGAAGTGGGCGACATGCTGCTCGTGCATGTTGGTATCCAGAGGTGTTTTCATGCATTTTCCTTCTTCCTCCCTTCTGTTCATGTGGCTCCCATTTGCACTGAAGACTTTTTTTGTGGAGTCCGTATGTGTCGATCCAGAGGTCATTGCTGCAAACATTGTGGTGAGTAAAGGAAAGTTGGCTTTAATGGATTGACATTGGGAGGTTTAAAGTAGCTCATGATTGTTGGAAGTACGTTATAAGAACTTCCAATAGCAAAAACCCCATGTTAACTCTCATTAATGGAAATACTTTTTTTCTGTGTCCATGTGAATGTTACTAGTGGGAAAGTTTAATTCTCTGAAGAGCAGAGGTTTTTTTGCTTTACATGTATTTTAATGAAGTCACAGACAAAACTTTTTGTTGTGTTCTCCTACTCCCTATTTCTTTAAACATCCATGAAGAAGGGAAGGAAACTTAAATACTATTCTCTTGTTTTTATTTTAAACAGCAAGTGAAGCTGGGTAGTCCTGACTATGTTGATTGTAGTAATGATGAAGCAACAGAAGACTTCATGAAAAGAATAGAATGCTACAAGAACTCGTATGAGACCTTAGATGAAACTCTGGACAAGTAAGTGATGAAACAACACTGTAATTACAGCTGGTGATCACAATATTATTAAAATGTTATTTTAGGGGTTGGGGCATCCTGTATTGGGGATTAGGGCTTTCAAGTCATTATTTTAGTGACTTGAGCTCTCGCTCCTTTGGCAAATTAGAATGTTGACTCTGGAGGTGTAGCATGGAAACTTCCTTGTTTGAGGAAAATTGGCTAGTGAGTCTAGTCTGGGACAATATTGTTTTTGATTTTCCCACTTGGAGAATGGTATTTATTCTTCTAGGATAGAACCAACATTTAGCAATTATTGCAGACTTTCTGCAGGGGTTGGTTGGTACTTGCTTTTAGGTACATAGAGGAGATATGAGGGATTTGTAAGCATAATTTTATTGGTTGGCATGGTTAAAGTTAATTATGAATACATCAGTCTTAAAAATGTGACTTCTGAATTAATTTCTTTGTGCTTGCAAAATTATCCTGCAGATGCAGGGCTGTGAGAAACTGTCTTAGCTACATTATTTATCCTCATGCCAAAGCATTCTTCTGGTTTTTATTAACTTTGAACTCTTGAAAATAAGGTAGGGATGAATCATGTGAAGAGGAGCCCCTTTCTTCTTGCCAGGATTTTCTTTCAGCCCAGGATTTCAGGGTAGGATTTGGAGCTTCAGCCATCCCAGGTGCTCCTGGATTGTTCCAGGGCAGGGCTGCAGAGAAGGCTGAGCTGCATTTTGATGTAATTGAGCGTGAGCAGCATGAAGCTGGTTCAATCGGCTCACTTCATGCATGTAATTCCCATGATGGACCTAATGGCTGTGCTTGGCTGGAATAGTAATGATTAACTCCAAGGAACACGGGCAGGAATGAGAGTGCTGATGCCTGTTTCTCCCTACCTCAGTTTGGTTTTGTTATCAGTTTCCTTGTTTTATTGCAGTGTGGTGTCTCAAATGCAGCACTAGAAACCAATAGTGGTTATTTTCAGCCTATGAGACATCTTTTCTTGCGTGAGCAAGAGGCTGCTCTAGAATTATACCTCAGATGATAAAGGATAAGCAGTGAAAATTGAAATTATAAGATGTCTGATGCTGAGAGAAGGTAGTGGTGGGGTAGATTACAGTGCTGTTAACAAAGGGTTGCTCACAGAGCAGTTGAGAAAATGTCTTGCTTCAGACTACTCCCTGGCTCTTCTGGTGCCCTAGTTTTTCTGGAGGGATTAATTGAGATGGGTAATTAGTGACCATTCCTTTTGGCCCCTGGGTGCAATCAGACAAACACTTTGTGATGGAAATTGTTTGTAACCTGGAAAAGAAAACAACAAACGGTATTGTAAACTAGCTGTATATCTTACTCAGCTGTGGTAACTTAAGTGACTCCACTGAATCTCCCTTTCAGTGTGTGGGCTGTATTTTTCCAAGAGTAGGATATGGATTTGGATGAAGTGCACGTAAAGGAAGCAGAGAAGAAAGTGATGTGAGCAACTGCATGTGAAAGGAGTAGAGTTCATCCTGTACCTTTGAAGTACTGCATTGTTTCTTAGGACTAATGCATATTCCATGGCTAAGTGAAGATTTTTGCATTTCTTTGGCTTGTCGCCCCTTTGTTTTATAATGAGAGAGAGGGTGGAAAGATTGTGGTAGTGCTAATAGCAACAATGTGGAACCTTACTTTTTTTTTTTTTTTTAACTTGCTCACGAAAGGGATCTTTCTTACATCAAAATTATGGATGTTGGAAGGAGTTATCTGGTGAACAGAGTGATGGATCACATCCAGAGCCGGATTGTCTACTACCTCATGAATATCCATGTGACTCCTCGGTCAATCTACCTCTGCCGACACGGAGAGAGCGAGCTGAACCTGAAGGGGAGGATAGGAGGAGATCCTGGGCTGTCTGTCAGGGGGAAAGAAGTATGTTCTTCCAGCCTCCTCGTGACTCTGTTCTCTGTGTGTTTGTGCTGGGCAGTTGCAGCTTTTCTCCTCTGCAGCCTTTTCCTCGTAAGGAGTTTAAAGGACTTCTTTCATTGCGTATTTGGGTGGTGGAAACAGTATGGACACTTTGTTGTGGTTTGTACCCTTTTATCTGCTTGTCTCTCTGTTGGCTGAAATTCCTTTCTATCCCTTCAGCAGAAAGCAGTTGGCATTTTTAAACTACATTTTTGTGAAGTCCGGACTAGTTGGGTAATTGGGAAAGTGTACACAACTTAAAGCTGCAAGGAAAATTTGTGGAAGGAAAGCTAGGAACTACTAAAAACTTGCATTTTCCCTGTACTCCTTTTCTTTCTCCTGTCCCTCTTGGATCATGGAGTAGGTTGTATTTCTTAGCAAAAACTTTGACAGTCTTTTGGAAAAGCTACAGTGAGCTTACAGGGGCTGGAACCTGTGTGTTCTAAACTGAATGCCGTGTGTTGGCTCTGAGCCCTCATCCAGTGTCTTTTGGTTTTCCTTCCAGTTTGCCAAAAGCTTGGCACAGTTTATTAATGAGCAAAATATCAAAGATCTGAAAGTTTGGACCAGCCAGATGAAAAGGACAATTCAGACTGCTGAAGCCTTGGGAGTGCCTTATGAGCAGTGGAAGGTTTTGAATGAGATAGATGCAGTAAGTTCTTCTCTTTTAAATGCATAATAAGTTGCTTTGATTGCTGGGGGTGAAGAAAGTACTTAGTTCTTTAATAATACGTCTTTTATGGGGTAGAAAGTCATTGAAGCTGCTTCTAGGGGCTGGAAATGATAGTCATTAGCTGTAAACAAGGCTAAAAGTTGTATTAAATTTTGCCATTGTTAATTTATTCTTCTCTTGTCTTTCCCAGTAAAACATTCCTCTGTAGAAGCCGTGATGTTACGAAGTTTTGGTTAGTTGGGCTTGAAAAGAAACTTGTGGTGAGGGGATTTTGCTAGCTGGCAATTTCCAGCTGTAGCTGTAAGATGTAATAGGAGGTGCAACAGATAAAACATGGCCTTGCTTTGTCCATAGATGTAACTTCACCTCTACAGGGATTTAATGATTCCTACTAATCACCTCTGAGTCAAGCTGAGTGCCCTGTTCATCATGTGTGACAATTCTGAGTGTCAGAGTAGCAAAATAAAACTGTTAAAGGTTATTTGTATGTGGTTTTATTTAAGAGTGTTACCTGCTTTTTGCATTACTGGAAATAGATTTTTTAAAATTATTTTCATTACTGACAGGGAGTGTGTGAAGAAATGACATATGAAGAAATACAGGAAAATTATCCGCTTGAATTTGCACTGAGAGATCAAGACAAGTACAGATACAGATACCCTAAAGGGGAGGTATGCTATTTTTAATCTCTCAAGTTGAAGGGCTTCCTTGTTTTCTTGCATAAATGCATGCTGGCTTTAGGAAGGAAAAATAAATTTTTAAATTAACTAAAAGGTTGTTCCTTTCTCTGTGGAAAAGCACATAGGATATTTCAAGGATTGAGCCCAGACAATTTAATTTGATTCAGGGCTTGAAAAATAAAATCATAAATTTAGAAAAACAGTGGAGAGCTTTGATCTTGTGGGCATCGTTCCTGTGCAGGTCCTGCAGTGATAAAGCAGGAGCAATTACTGCGGGGCTTCAACTGTTGCATATGCAAACATGCTGCTAAGATGCCCTGTTTCTATTCATCCCTGCTCTTGGTGGTGGCTGGTTTGCAGGCAGCTCTGGCTGAAATGCTGGGGAAATCTCCAGCCACATTGTTAAACTCCTTGCCTCTGGGAAAGTAAACTTGCTGATGGCTTTTCCAAAGCAGCCCCAGTACACTGCAGTGATGGCCAGATGGTCACAGGGCCATCGCTGGGGGCTAAGGGCTGAGGGTCTGGGCAGCAGGGAGAAGGGATTGGCTCAGCTGCTCCTGCTTGTGCCGTGAGGAAGCAGAGCTCTGCCTTCTTCCTCAAGAGCAATCACTGTGACAGGAGCAGTGTCCCTGGGAGTGTGACCCGGTCCTGCTAATGAGGCAGTCATTAAGCTGTGAAGATCTCCTCATGCATTTAAACAAGGAGTGTTTGTTTTTCAAACCAGTGCAGCCCTGGGGATGGTGACTGACATGTCAAACTCCCTCCGTGCCTTGTGGGGATGAGTTGGTCTCATTTATCCAAGGCAGTTTTGTGTCTGGTAACTGTGTGAGGGATTTGCACAGCTCTCTGGGGCCTTTCTGTTGTCCAGGGCTCAGTCAGCAGTGACACTTGGTCCTGCCTGGGGACCAAGGGGAAGATTTTCTGCTGTGCTCAGTCCCTGCCCTGCTGGGCAATGTGCTGAGCTCTCCACATGTGTGGTATGTGACACATTTTGGATGTATCTGATGCATTTTGGAAGTACTTGGCACATTCTGGAAGCAGAGTCTTTACCCTGCATGTGAAATTCAATTCAGTCCATGCAGGAGCCCTGCTGTTCACCTGCAGCAGCAATTCCCTGTGCATGACAGGGACCAGCAAGTCCTTGTGCTGACTCTTGGTGGGATGGTGGCTGCCATCACCAGGCCAGTCCAACATGCCCACAGCTTCTTTTTGAAAGGGCAGCCTGAACAAGTCAGGCTTTGTGAACTCTTTGCGTGCTGACTGTTGGCTGGGCTTCCTAGATTTGGGCTTGGAAGAGAGATGCTTTTGAAGATGACCTATGGAAAATAACGTGCAAGACTCACATTTACAGATGTGAATTAAATCCTAGGGATTCTGTGGAAATTCTTGATCAAAGTGGCTAATTTAATAAAGCTTTTCCATGAGGGAGATTTGTTTTGTTATGTGTATAATAAAATGTGTCATGTGTATGCTCAGGTCTGAACTGTGTTCTTGGTTTAATGGAAATTATTTCTGCAGTATTTGTCTGTGCACTAAATAACATTTAGAAGATGACTAACATGAAAGTAAGATCCCCTCTATATACATACACTGTTCAAAGAGCTTTCCCTTTTTAATGTGCTCTGTGTTTCTCCTCCCCACCCAGTCCTATGAAGATCTTGTTCAGAGGCTGGAGCCAGTAATTATGGAGCTGGAAAGGCAGGAAAATGTGCTTGTCATTTGTCACCAGGCTGTCATGCGCTGTTTGCTTGCATATTTCCTTGACAAGCCTGCAGGTAAGTCTTCCTTGATAGGTTACAAGCAGTCTGTTTTTTTAAAATTTACTGCTTAAGGTTCCAAACAGTAAATTCTAACAATTTGCTGCATCATCAGAGGCTGGGTTTGCTGGGCAAGTACCCAAGTGCATTTTTTCCATATTTGACCCTCATGTGAAACCTGGTAGTTGATGTTATTGAGCTGCTCCTCACCTGACGTACTGTGATACTTGTTTTTTGCTCTGATTAGCATCTCTGTTGCGTGCTAGGAAAACAGATGCACTGTTAGGTAAAAATTCATTCAAGTAGTTGATCTGAAATATAACAGAAAATTCACTTGTAAGGTGTATTTGATGTGTAATTTGTGGTTTGATTTCTCAGAACAACTGCCCTACCTGAAGTGCCCACTGCATACTGTCTTAAAGCTAACCCCGGTGGCTTATGGTAAGTGCAGTTATGTATATTTAGTATATATATCTGCCTGTACTGTCTCTGTCATCAGGAAAGGTGGTCAAGTGTTTAAAACACACTTCATGTTGCTTATAAATAATTAGGTTTGTCATTGCATGTATGCCTGCAAAGCTTTGCTGGAATAAATGAATCCTCTGGGTTACCCTTGCTTTTGCCTCGTGCCAGGAAACACATATGTGTTGCTGAAGGCCTGAAACCACCAGTGGCTGTATCTGCTGGAGGGGACAGTTTTGTGCTCAGTTCATACTCTGTTTCACTAATTCTTCTGGCAAACTCATGCATTTACACGTCTGCTACAACCAGATCTGAGTTTACTGATGTATTGGAGGGTATTACTTTCCAGAAGGCAGGCAAATTTGCATTTGTATGGGTTTATCATCTTGCAAAACATGTTCCCTTAGCCTTAAATAGCTTTGTTCTCTTTTCCTGAAGTATTTTTTTCTATGGACTGTGGGAGTAACCCATGAATTCACCTTGTTTGTTGATGTTGGCATTCGTTTGTCAGCAGCTGTTCCTGATGCTTGGCTCAGAGGCTTTCCCTGGGCTCTGTGGGCAGTATGGGGTGTGGGTTACTGCCTGCCCTGCTTGGGCTTTAGGCTGATTGCTGATGGAGTTTTGTGTGTGTTCCCACCTCACCTTAGTGTGTGCCTGCTGTTCATTATTCCTTAAGTGATGGCTGCATCATATCTGCTGATATCTCGATTCAGGAGATCATCTCAGGCAGAGAATTATCTGCATAGCTTATTAAGAAAAATGTATTGCCCAAAAATGTTGGTTCAGTCATTAATTGGAAGCTGTCTTTGATTATCAGCTCTGAAAAATAGCGGTCCAGATCTATACTTTGTTTTTTGTTAAGTTTCAAATGAAGTTGAAACAAAGAATATTATGAAACAAAGTAGTTGCTACACTGGAAAAATCTGTCTGAAGAGATTTTTGTCATTTGGTTGCAGTGTCCTCCTACAGCAAGGACAGCCTGTGCTGTGGTGACATCTGGTGTTCCCAGCCTTGCATGACAAGCTGGGTTTCTGAAAATAAAGATTCACTGCAGTTAAAACTTGGGCTTTTTAAAATTGAGTTCTTATGACCTGCTAGACTCTGCCTGTTTTTCACAGCAAAGCTTTGTTCTGGGGTTCTCTTTGTTTTTGGGGAGGTTCTCTGATGATTTTTTTTTTTTTTGTGGTTGTTGCTGTTTTTTCTTTCTTCTTTGTGGAGAGGGGGAAGTTGGGTGACTTCATAAATTTTAAGAGGGTGTGGATGTTTGCTCACGCACTAAGAGAGGAAGGAAACAAAGTGGTAGAAACGCTGTCCTTGCCCTTTTGACTTGAGGGAAAGAAATACCATTGTCCTTTTCCAGGGTGTTTGAGATGTATGTCTGATGAGCACATATCAGCCAACCTGCTTTTTGGAATTCAGCCATCTGAAAACACAAGGGCTGTGTAAATGATTTCTGCAGTACTGATCAATGGCTCTGCTCCAAGCTGATGTGTCACTTGTGTCACATCCAGCCAGGCAGGATGCAGGATCAGACCTGGTGTGTTTGATACCTCCCAGCTAAGCCTCTTCTGGGGAAACACCTGCCCTGGGGCTTTGCTCTTCCTGGTGTTGGAGAGGAGCATTAGTCCCCCCTTAAGAGTCTGATGTGCAGTAGAGGAACATCTGTTACAGCTTGGCAGCTGGATCAGGGTGGATGAGAGCTTTACCCAGCAGTCCAGGGCAGTGGTGGTCTATGGAAAGAGAAAACTGCAGCTTGCTGTAGGTATGAACTTGCTCATCAGTAATTAAGAATGAGCTGGGAGTATGCACGTGGTAATTACTGTGGAGCAAGGAGTGCCCCTTTAGTTCGTGTTTAAAGCTTTCCACATGATGCTCTCTTTGGATTTTAGACTCAGCTTGTGGCAAGGACTGAGAGGTCTCTGAAGTGTCTGCTGTGTAACAGTCCTGGATAATGGCCAGCAGCAGGGCTCAGAGCTTGTCTTGGCATGGTCTCAAGGCTCACAGTGAATTTGTGGCCAGAAGGATGAGTAAGGATCCTGTTCCAGTGGGAGATGTGTGCTTTTCCTCAAAATCTGTTTTATGGTTCACTATTTCTCTGAGTTCTGACCCTCCCACAGCATTTGCTCACAGTTTTCCTGACAAATGGGCTTTATCAGGATAGGCTTCCCAAAGGGAAGGCAAATACTGGCCTTACTAATTTATTTTTATTTTTTTTAAGTGCAGTGGCTTTCTAAGGAAAGCCCCTTTTTCTGTCATGTAGCAATTCTGTGGAGTGTGTTACGACTTTAGGGAATAAATGAGGAGAAAAATCTGGAAACCTGCTAGTGATAGAGGGTGGACTCTGGTGTGTCAGAGGAAGTGACTATTCATGGATGTTGTGTAAAGTAGTAGTAACTTATAAAAGTCATGTTTGTGTGATATAAGCCAGGATTTGGCAATCAGAGGTTGCTTAAAGTGCTGTGGCCATGGTGTATGGAGAAATTATATCTTTCTATCTGGGAAATAGTTGTTTCTTCTCACTGTTTAATTTTTCTTGCCTCACTGGTGTTTCGAATTTTTGAATGTAAAGCAGAAGTTCCTTTTCAGGAGTCAGCTTTGAAGTTCTGTTCAGCTTGGCGTTAAAACTGTTTTGCACATATAGAGGAATAGGGGTTGCTGACAACACACCATACCTTCTTGTAGTTGTTTTTATGTTTAAGAAATGAGAACAGCATTTATCTTCTTAGAATTTTACTGTAATACAGAAATTCAGGATGTTTAAAACACAGAAAGTTACAAATAAACACTTTCTTACTGAATGTTCCTGTATGTTTAAAAAAAAAAGATTTTTTCTTTTTTCACAGAGAATAATGATAAAGCTAAGATGAGGAGATTGATTATCAGATTGACAATAATATTTATCCAGGTGGAACAGATGAATTTCTGTAGCTTTAGCTCTTAAGAATTCAGGAAATTCTGGTGTAAATCAGAAGGGAAAAGTGATTAACCTTCACCATCTCAAAATTAGATTGCATCTTTATTATAACTTTACTTTCAAAGCAGATGTGTCTAAAAATGTGTTTTCTATCAACAGGATGTAAAGTAGAATCTATATTTCTGAATGTCGAAGCTGTAAACACACACAGAGATAAACCTGAGGTAAGAATATTTTTCAGATTGGAGAACTTGGTGTAATGTACTGTCTGAGCTGATTTCCATTGTCCTTGTGACTAGAACTGATTTGATAACTCAGCTGAGTGTATTATATTTTACATCTGAAACTTTGCTACTGGTTTACTGTGAGGGGGGAGCAAATTTTTTATGGACCGAATTTATCTTATATATGAGTTCTAGCAGGAATAGTTTATCTTTGAGAACTGAGAATTTGAAGTTGTGCTGTCAGGCTAAAAACTGTATAAAGTTCTGCCAGGCATTGTCACTCAGCAGAAGTAGGTGTAGTCATGGTTGTGTTATGAATGCCACACTTACTCTGGGGAGAGAAATCATCAGCTTTTTCATCACTGCGGTCATTGCTGCATGAAAAAGAGGAATTGATGATGTCACCTGTGTTTTAAGCCAAGGCTGGAGAGGAAGACTAGATCTCGGGAAACAGCAGGACTGCCGGGGGAAGGAAATTGAGCGTGTGTGTAAAATGTAAGTGCAGAGGAGATCTCCGCCCACGGCAGCTCTGTGCCCCGCCTGTGTCAGGCTCTCTGTGCTCCTCAGTGTCCCCTGAGCTCAGGCTGATTCTGCTGCTTGTGCCAAGCTCTTCCTTTGCTTTATCATCAGAGCTGTGTGAAATGGTTAAAGCTCTCTGGTTCCCTTGCAGATTCTTAGGATCATGCCCCCAGGCATGGCACTGATTCTGTGCTGAGGTTAGGAGCAGTGCCATACCTGCTGAATTGGAAGTCAGTTGGATAACATGAGAAAAATGGGCTGTGTTTGGAGGTTTTCAGAGCAACAGTTTATGGTGAAAAGGAATATAGTGAGAAATGAGCTCTTTATGTGTGTATTCAACAAGGCATGTGACATAAAATGCCTTTTTAACTGAGGGTTCACTTTTGTGCAGAATTCATGCCGGAATTCTTTGCTGAATTCTTCTGCAAAGAAGTTTCGTTTTAATGACCTGGGTATTACAAGTTCTGAAAATACTGACTTTTGGACATTTTCTCTTCAACAACTGCATTACATTATTTCCTCTCTCTTCCTTTTCCTGCTTTGTCATTCTGCTTTGCCATTTTGTATCTTACTTTGATTTGTCATGTTTAGGAAATCCAGTCTGTGTTTTCACAGTACCTAAAGCTGAAGTGAAAATCCACGAGGGTGTCTTAAATAAAGTAGATAAACATCTTTAGTTTGGCTGATCAGAATATCAGTGCTGAATTTGCAGCTTGCTAAAATGTTGCTGAAAATGCCAGTCCTCTAACTGAAGGACTCCCTTTCCTCCCTTTGGAAAAAGGGAAGGGGTTTATTTTGAGGGGGAAAGCTCTGCCTGAATTGCCAAGTGACTCTCCACATGTCTAGCCTGTGGTGTGGCCATGCTGGCACTGCTGTGGGGTGGCTCTATTCAGGTGCACGTAGAGGATCATGAAGACACTTTGTTTGCCATGGGCTCAAAGACACAAGACTGATTTGAACAGAAATAAATTGAGTGAATGAATTTTATAAGAAAAAAAAGGAGTTGGTGGCATTTTCCTAAGAACCCCTCAAATTCTCTCCTCCCTCTGCCCCAAAGGAAACCCAGCCTAGTGAACATGGATGATGTTACACTGTTCAGGTAGGGGGTCTGAATGAAGGACTAAGTTGGTCCTGTCTGCATTTAATTGCTGCTCAGAGGACTGTGAAACTTTCAAAAGCTTTCATTTATATCACCTACGAAAATGTTAATTACTTCTGTAAAATTAAGTTTTCAAGAAGTCTGTTGAAGTCAAAGCATTTAATTAAATGCAGTATCACATAACAACATTGTTAAACAATGAAACTGTTGGATTGAGAATTGCCCAGTGTGCTGTTCTGTGACCCACCAGTCACTTGTAGTATGTGCTCCAGAACAGTGCCCTCCCTTTGGGCTCAGCTGAAAATGTCTATTTCCACATGGCAGAAATGCAGGCAAAGCTCTGGGGCGTTTGTTTGTGGTATGTGTGAACCTCAGAGTACCATGGTGATTTGTCTGGAGCAGATTGAAGCTTTGTGTTTGTCAGCATTGTAGTGGCTGAAGTTCTGACCTTTTCCAATGAAGGAGTCTATAGTCCTTTACAGAAAATAATTCAGGGGAATTGCTTTAGCTGTTGTTGGGTCCCTTCTGTGGGCCAGAAAACAAGTGCTGGGGTGAAATGTCTGCTTTGCACATCTGGCTCAGTTGGTGAATGACAGAGAAGGGATTACTCATACCAGAGATCTCCTTTTTTATTTTGTTGAGAGGACATGGGGGAGGAAGATGCTAGTGCAGGGTGAGCTGGCTTACCACAGTGCAGAACAAGCAAGACTGATGAACCCCCTCAGTGTGGAGTTTGAGGAATTGGCAATGATTTGATAAGTTTACCATGGTCTGCTCTCTTGGTAGGAGGGAGAATACCAATTGCACAGGCTTTGGGACTTGCAGGAGGTGGTGCCATAGCAGATGTGATTTCTGATGTGTTTGGCTGCACTGGGGCCTTGGTTTCATCTGGTTTTGAATAACCTGAGTGCTGCACTGAATGTCATTATTTTTCTGCAGCCTCTGCAAGAGGAGGTGAGAGCTAGTTGGTGTGATCAGCCCTGAAGGTGTCTGAGAACATATTTTCTATTTTGTTAGAGGTGTTGCATTGCCTTTAACACAGACACATGTTAAAAGCCTTCTTTTGGCACAGAAGAGTGTGGCATATTCAGTGAAGCACTGAAGTTTCTTAGTGAGAAGATGTGTATGTGCTGAAGCACATGATAAGGTAGATTCCTACGTGGGCTTGTAAAAGACTTCCTCCTAAATGTGACTTACTTGAGCTTTGAGTAGTGCTATCAGCAAGGGAACTGTATTTAATTGCTCCTCAGAGGACTGTGAAAATTTCAAAAGCTTTCATTTTTTTAATTGTAAATACATTTTCGTGCTGTCTCATCCTGGGACAGCAACTGGCTCTCAGTCTGCTGCATTCTTGGGGTGTGAGGGGCTGAAACCATCTCTGCTTCTCAATCAACCCAGCTGTGTACTTGTGAAGGGACCTGATTGGTGGTTTTTGTTGGTCTTACTGCTGCATGATAAATATTCTCTGTATTTTTATTATTATACAGAATGTAGACATTTCCAGACCTACCGAGGACGCTCTTGTAACAGTCCCTGCTCATCAGTGAATCCCGTGAGCGGACCAGCTATTGAACTTGGGGTGCTGTTTTCGTCCTGCTACTTCAAAATAAATTGAAAAACTAATCATCCCAATCACTTTGAAATAAAAAAAAAAAAAATAGCCACACCTAAATCAAACTCATAACCCAAAGCAAATGTTTGTACACCGCATGACTTGAAAAAATTTATCAAATCACAATAAAACTGTTGCACTCACTAATTTATTGTGGATGAGTTATCAAACCTTGATCGGCTCTCGCTGGAATGCTGGTTTTGTAAATTCCTGTAATTTAAATATCCCGGAGGATTAAGCTTTATTGTAACAGCCAGCAATCATTTAGTGTGAGGTGCAGTGTATTTATATAGCCATGAAACACAACATCCTGTGTGAGATAAGAAAAGTCAAAATTTGTTTTGCCCAGCAGAGCACCAGTATTATCTGTTTCAGGGCCCTTGGGAGTGATTGGACTGCCATGTAGTGTAAAATAACAACCCATAATTACTGTAAATCCCTAATCCCACTGATCCACAGCACTAGTGCTCTACATGTGCTAATTAAAGATGTGCTGTTGGAGCAGGGTAGCAAGTTTTCACTTAGTTCCAGGACAGTTATTCAAAGAACAGGAATGTGTATGGATGTTTTTAATACACAGCTTTTGTTAACAGCTGTTCTGCATTAACCAGGCTTTAGGGTTTGCCCAGGGGCAGAAGGGATTTTAAATTCCCTCTTTTCCCGCTTCGTGTGGATGTGGGTGATGGAGCATGCACAGCTCTGCCCCAGCTGCTCTGTACCAAGATTTTACGTAAGCAGTGCTGACCATTCCAGAACAGGAAAGCAGAGTTAGCCAGAGGATTTTCTAGCTGGGTAGTGGCTCCAGTAGATGCAGACCTCAAACCAGCAGGGCATGAATCCCAAACTGAATGACAGGAAAGCCTCTTGCAGGAGGGATGAGACTGCAGGCTGAGGGAAGCACCTGTGCCATGGAGCAGGTAGCACTGAGGCAGGGAAAGCAGAAAACCACTGAGCCTCGGAACTGTTTTCCAAGGAGGTCTTTTATTAGTGAAAGTAAGCAGGACTGTAGGTTGTGGAAAGCTTTTTATCTCTCAGGTGGTTTGTTTTTCCCAAACCAGGATTTTGGGGAAAAAAGAAAGTTACATAGCTACACTTCTAAAATTGTACTGAGGTCTTCAGAAGTTGATAGCAATTGGGAATGTTTGCCATAACCAGATAACCTTCTGCCAGAGAGCCTCCTGCTGTGGTGCTTGGTGTTCAGTTAAACCACTGTCCCTGGGATGAAAGTGGGAGAACCTGGATCATTTTCCTGTTGCTGTCATGACTGTGATGTAGGAGTGGTTGGTCACTTTTCTGTCTTTAACTACTCCAGGCTCTGGGCATAAGCTTTGCTGTGAAAGGTGCCCCAGAGGAGCACCTGAGCCTACTTGTACCCCCTTGCACACAACAGTGAGGCCACTTGCTCTTACCTGGCAGCTGAGCTGACATTCCTGAGGGATCACAGGGGTGCTGGCCATAGTCAGGTGCTGAGGAGCCACATGGAGACAGCTTGGAGTGCTGTCACCTCCACAGGCCACAGCTAAGGAAATGCCATCCAAATGAAATTAAATGCTTTGCATTTCTGATGGAGCCAGAATCCCTGCAGGCGTCTGATGTGGAAAAACTGAGTTTTGCTGCTTGAAAAAGGATGGCTTGGGCTGTAAGAGAAAATTGAGGGAGAGGCTGACAGGAGCAGGAGCTTGACCAGAGAGGAATGCAGAGATTGCCTGGTTTGAGGGTGGTGGAGGTTGCAGAGGGAAGGAAAGCAGCAGGAGCACCCAGGACCCTCCATTCCTGCCCAGCTGCTGCCAGCCACATTTCCTGGGGCTGTGTCTGCATGTTGTTCTCTGCTTAGCAAAGCACTTGCTGTGCTGTTGTGTGCAAAAGGTGAAGTGGCTATTTAGAAACAGAATACTCTTAAGGGTTGCTTAACAGCCCTTGCTTTGTCAGTAAAAGGAAGGCCTGATGCTGTGTGGGAGGTGTCAGCCGTGGTTCGTGGCACAGCTTGCCGAGGGGAAGCTGGCAGATAGAGTGCTGGATGTTTGTATTGTGCTGTTTATTTCTGTTTATGCCTGTGCTGGTGGTTGTCTCCAGAGGTTCCTCCTTTTGCCTGCTGGAGCCTTTCTGCAAGATCTTCCTGTTCTGCTGTGAGGATCACACGTAGCTGAGTCAAAGTCAAACCGAAAGCAGGGCCTGTCCTGTTGGACACCCACAGCACCTTGCTGGGGGATGCTCTGTCCTATAGGAGGAAAATGTACAAAGGCCAGGGCATAATGAGAACAGCAGCAGTGGTATAGGAGGGTATTTGAGTTCATCTGTGTACTTTGAGTCTTTCCAGGAAGGACTGGACGAGATGGACTCTTGTGCAAGGCAAGGTCAGACTGCTCCTGCCTTGGGGAGCAGGCTCTGGAATCAGCAAGCTCCTGCTGGGGCTGGCCAAGGAAGAGGATGTACGTCTTGGTAGAAACAGTATTTGGGAAAAGTGTGTGGTTTTTATTCCTCCTCCAGTGTTTCTCACGCTCTCCAGACTGCGTTGGTGCTGCTGTGGGGCTGTTCCCAGCATGGTTGTTTGGTGCCAGGCAGTTGCAGGGACACCTTCTGGTCCCAAAAGTAAGGCTGAAACCTCCGTCACCTTTCTGAGCAGCAGCACTGTCCTTGTTGCATGGCTTTTCCCTCACAGTGCCCATGGCTGTTCTGAGAGTGGGTACAATCCCATCATCTCATCTAATGGGATTCCTGTGAGTAGGAACGCACTTACAGTTAATGAGGATATTGGCCCCTTCCTAAGCCCCTGTTCATCTGGTCTTGCTGCTGGCTGCTATGTTTGTTTAATAAGCTCTTGGGGGTGTTTATCAGAGTTTATCCCAGTTTTCTTCCTTCAGTGTGACAGTTCAGCACACTTTGCTTCCACAGCCTGTTTGTGTTTACTCAAATTCAAGCTTTTTTTGCTTTCAGCTTTCTTGCCTGCTTATCAGTATTCCCTTTGGGTCTGTCTTAGTTGTTAGAATGCTGCTTTTATCCAATACTGAAATAAGCTGCATCTTCTTCCTTGCCTTAATAACCTCATTTCCTTTTAGCTTCACGTTTGAGCTGTCTGGCTCTTGCTGCTTGTGGAGTAATTTCCAGTACCTCTGGATTCCTGCATTTTGATGTTCCATTTCATGCTCCATTTAATATTCTTTGAATCAACATCAGATGTTCAGCTTAAAGGATTTCAGCTAGTATTCTGGGAGTGCCTGGGGAGACCTCTCTGCAGTCCCAGGGAAATTCTGGGTATGTTGCATCAGTTGCTAAGAAAAACACAAACGCACCAAATGCCAGCATGTTCTGTTGGTTTGTTTTTGTTTTGTTTCTTTTTCCCCCTATAACCATGCAGAATATGACTTGTTTGGCAACTCCTCGTGTTCTTAGCAGATACTGATGCTTTCTGATGCTTTCCCCTTGCTGCAGAAGAGATGCTTCTTGTAGAAGCTTCTTTTTGAAATAGGGTTGCTGCTTTGCTTTGCTTTCCTTCAGAGAGATGTGAGAGTGGGTCAGGCTGTTGTGCTGGTGGGTGCAGAGGTTTCCAGTACTTGGGCAACTCTGTCCAGCAGCAGTTGCTGTGCGTGTGTTCCCAGAAACCTTGGCATGGTGTTTATGGTGGAAAAATGGGAATTTACCCAAGGGCTTGAAGGCTGGTGACAAAGGAAAGGGCTGATGTGGATGTAGGAGAACTGGTAAGGGCAGAGCAATGTTGGCAGAATTAAACCTCTAAAGAGAACCTGGTGCTGCTTGTTTATGTCCTCGTTTCATAAGAAAAGGGTGAAAATCTAGAAACTGGGGTTGGGGAGGGGATTGAATTGCTCTTTGAGTTGCTGAGTTTTGACTGATGGGAGTTGTGTGTCTGAATGTGCTGAGAGGGCCCCTCACTGTGTGCTCGTGGGGCTCTCCTTTCCCTGGAGTTGGACTGGAGAGACTTGTTTTGAATGTAAACTCTAATAAATGTGGTTGTAAAACCACTGGAGCATTCCCTGATGTCAGTGTGACATCTGCCACATGCCATGTGTATCCCAAAGTGCATTTAAACTTTATGTTACCAGCTCTTCAGGGAACATTTGATGTTACCAGCTCTTCAGGGAGTTATTCGGAGTTCTTCCAGTGATTTTGCTGCTCACAGATAGGATCAGGATTGCCTTTATGGCTGTTGGTGTTAAGGAATTATTTCCTGGAGCGTGCTTGGAACAAGGAGAGGTGGGCTTTCCTCCCTCAAGATTTTATTGGTTTCTGTGTGGTTTATGGCCTTTGCAGGGTTCTGTTTTTCCTTATACTACATGCATAAAGACTGGGAGAGACAGTGGCTTAGAAAAATGTGGTTAAAGGAAAAAAGGGTTTTAAAAGCTGTAACACTGAGACCTGCATGTGGTGTACAGGGACCAGCTGTCCTGCCAGACCTGGTGTGATACAAGTCTGAGGGATGCATTTCACGGGCAGCAGAGGTCCTGCTTTTGGGTCTGAGGGGCTCTGTAAAGCCCCTGGCACTGGGACGAGGTCCAGGCCTGGTTCTGACTCCTGCTCAGGGGCTGGGACCTTTCCTTGTGTCCCACAGAGCATTTTGAGGAAATGAGTGTCACACCTTGCTCACCTTCTGCGTCGTGTCACAGCTGCGCGCTGAGCAAAAGCCGCGGCTGCCTGTGAGACCTTCGCTTTAAATTTTTTTTTTTCTTTTTCTCTTTAAATTTGCAGAATGTAGGTGTGAACAGGTCGAGAGAAGAAGCTTTGAGGACAGTCCCCACCCACCTATAGCTGCAGCTCCCGGGGTGGCAGCCCTTCCTCCAGCAGCTCAGGGTCCGGCGGTGTCGGAGTGGGGCGGGATGGACGCGCCTCCCCCTCCCTTGGAGACATCTCGAATGTGATTCAGCTTCTTTGGACAAAACTTGTGCTCGTGGATAACTCGTGGAAGGTATGATTGTGGCAAGCAGAGCAGAGTTGGGTTTAGATTTTTCTTATGTAAATTTGTGCCGTTTCAGTGGGTTTTTAACTGTTTGTCTGTGGATAATGTAAGGTGGTTAATTGCCCGTGTTGATTTTACTGTCAGATTTTAACTAGACTTTATTTTCTTTTGTAAGTGTTTTTTCTAAGAGTTCTCTTATTTTTACTGTGAATGATTGCCTAGAATTACATGGAGTTTTTTTGATGGCATATTTAACATGGGCAAAATTCTACATTTTGAGCACTGGAGGCTTCATGTTGCAAAGCTGCTTTAAATGGGGAAAGCCCATCAGTTCTGATATTGTCCTGTGTTTTAAATTGAACTTTAGTTTGCCAACCACAGCTTAAAATTATTCTGAAATTCACAAGGGAGATGTTGTTCCCTTTGGAAAAATCAAAGAATTAAAGCTGGATTTGCTACCTAGGAAATACTGCTGTTTTAGCAAGATTTTGACACTTTCCAGAGACCAGGTGTATTTTGGAGGGCAGTGGGGGGACATGAGTGTGAGTGACAGCTGGGGAATGAATCAAGAGAGATGGAGAGAGACATGTCCTTTCTGCTGCAGTTATGGGAGGGGATGAGCAACTTTTCTGAGTCTGGAAGGGAGGAGAAAAGGATTCAGCCTGTCAAGGGCTAGAAAAGCTGCTTGTTGTCATTATATTTTTAGAGACTTTTTGGAATGAATTTCAACATAAAAGTGTATGTTTTTCTTTTATAGCCACATTTAATACGTACACCAGGAAACAGTACAGAAAGGTTAGGTGAGTTTAACCATTCTAACAGCTCATGCAACAAAAACAACAGATAAAATCTGAAATAATTTTTAACATGGCACACCTGCCTTGGGATTTTTTGTATTGTTTTTAAGCACTTTCCATCATCCCAACTTTTCGTTGCTTTTTTATGCCTAGTGAAACTCCAGTGCTAAAAATGGAATTTTCTGTGTCTGTCAAGGTCACAACCTTTTAACTGTACTAAATCAAAGTGTATTTTGTATGTGTGTTACCAGACAACTGAAGTGAGCTGCCAGCACTGCTGCTGGCTCTAGCTCTGAAATGAGGAGAACTATTCTTTGGTAGCTGGACTGTGTTTTTTATAAAGAGTCTCTCCAATTAATTGAGCTTTTACCATGTGAGTTGTTGAGGTTGTTTTGTTGGTTTTTTTTTCCCCTGAATTCCTGTGTGAAATACCAGGCCCTGGTAACATAGTTTTGCACGCAAGGGCTAAACTGTCTTTTGTTTGTGCAGGGTTTATAAAATAATGTGCTGCTGTTGTGATTTTTTTTTTAGTAAGCTAAATTCAGCAATATATTCAGCCCTGGAAGTAAGCCATAGTGGGTTCTGTTTCAGAGGAGGAATGTGTAGGGTGCAGAATGACCAGGAACACTTGCTTCAAGCGCTGCTGTCTAAAGCTTTGTGTGTGTGTGTTATGGTAATGCCATTTCATTAATTCAGTGCCCATAGCTGTGGGGTGAGGAGAGAGCCTGCCTGGCACTCTGAGAGGAGTGAATTTATTGATGTGTGGTTAACAAGGCCACCTTTGGGGCCCAACTGAAGGAGCAATTTCCCCTCCCACTGTGGTGTGGGAAAGCTGGGCTGTGCCCCAGGCAGCCCTTGCTCCTCTGCTGCGACAAGAGGGGCAGTTAAACAGTTTTTACACTGAGAACATCAGGATTTATCTGTAAATATCCCAGGAGGTTGCATTAGAAAAGTGGGGTTTTACTGGCAGATTGTGAGCTCAGACCCAGCTGAAGAAATGTGGGCAGAAATGTTTCCCCTCATGAGAGCTGAGCCCAGGGGCTGCTTCTCCCCCTTTGTTTTACCTCTCTGATGTGTCAGAGGTGCTGTAACATCCTTGAGGCTACATGTTCTATGTACAGTAGGTATTTTTATAGCCTGCTTTCAAATATACTGTGATGAGTGTTTTACTACAATGGGTGTTCAGTAAAAAGAGTTGTATACAAGTGTAAATAAACTATTGTGCTGATACTTGAAGAGAAAAAAAAAAAAAGATGAAGTTATTGGTTCTGCGGTAGGAAGGTACTAAATCAGTGACTGCATCTGACCCGGGCTGGAGAGAGCAGGTGTAGAGGATGAATGTAGATTTGAGCTGAATGTGGATTTGGAGTGATGGGTTCTTCCAGGGTGTAACCCTAACTGCTGTTCTGGGAAGGCACAGTTACAAACTGCAGTTCATTGTCACTTTCTAAAAGTGTGTGTCCCCCACTCCTGACAGAATAGTCACTGACAGGGGAGGGAAAACCCTTGTCCTTGTCCTGTGTTTGCACCATTTGACTGTCCCTGTTGTGTGTGTGCCTGGCTCAGATGCAGTCTCTTGAATGGGATTAAACTGTCCTTTCGTACATCGTTGGCCTTTGTTGTAATCTTTCAGACAAATGTAATCATTTGACCTTTGATCCAAGTAATAAAGATCAAATGCTACAAAGTGCACTGATGGGTGTTTCTTTCCATGTCCATTTCCAGTGGCTGAAGTGCCAGGTGAGTTTCTGAGCCTCAGCAGGGTTCCACAGCTTCCACAAACTGGGTTTAGGGAGCACAGATAAAAATGTAAGGATTGAATTTATTCACTCTGTGGTTGCTTTACTGTGACAAATAACTATGATTTAAGTATGAAACTCAGTAATGGAGGAAGAAGTTGGAAGAACTGATTAAATAAATGCACACCAGGATTTGCACATGGTGGAGGAGAAAGGTGAGACTTTATTAGCTTTACCTGGTCACTGGGATTAAGGTCTACCCCACCCTCTCAGAACTACATTGTTCTTACATTGTCTTGAACATGCTGCTGTTGTTTTGAGAAAGCTGAAAACCAACAGCCAAATGCTGCCTGTCAGTACATGTCTGTATGCAGAGGGCAGCTGGAGGGCATTAAATTTGCAGGGGTACTTATCCTTCAGAAATGACAAGGACAAAATTAATTACTGCTTTGTGCTTTTAGAATTATGTACTCACATTTTCATGTCTTGCTGATTGCAGCCCCCCAGGTGGTAGCCACTTACCTCTTCTCTGCTAGGTGGGAGGAGTGTTTGCATCATTTTTTAATTCCACTCTATTTCTGTTTGGGGAGCAGGTAACCTCTTTGTTTTAGAGCTTTTAGGCTGCTTTCTGGACAAAATCCTTTAACAGCTGAAGACTTCCTGTAGTATGAGGATGACCCAGAGCTGATGGTGAGTGAACCCAGATGGTGGCCCTGGGATGCAGCAGTTCTGCAGGGAGGTGGAGGAGCTCTCCAGGCTGTGGAGCTTTCATGCCTGTGCTGGCAGGAGGTGACAGTGGTGCAGGGCAGGGCCCTGTGCAGGGGCTGAACAGGACAGGGCTCCGTGGAGTAGGGCTGGAGTAGCTGCTCTGCAGAGGAAAGGGATCTGTGCCCCTGTGGCAGCTGTGGCAGCAGGAGATGCTCCTGGTACATCAGTCAGATGCCAGCTGAGAGAGTTGCTGTGTGAAGCCTCTTGAGCAGATCTGGCACTTGTTACTCCAGAGCAAAGCAGGTGAGTACAGGGAGCACTGTTCTCAAGGAATATTTACTATTACTATAGTTCTTAACAGCTTCTTTGTGTGCAAATACCCACATTTGTAACTTCTTACCTAGAAATATGTTTCTGCTCAGGTGCAAGGGCCCAGCTCTCACCTTGGAAAGCAGAATCACTTTCTGGTGAAAAATGGCAAACCAGAAGTGACTCTGTAGGTGATGTGAGGTGAAAAAAAAGCAGGTTCCTGCTCTCCCTGCAGCACCTTGCAGGGCACTCTGCTTGTTCCCCTTGGAGTGGGTTGGAAAACCAGGCCAGCCCTGGCTGGAAATGCCAGCTGTGTTCTGCCCCATGCAGCCTCAATCTGCTGCAGGCTCAGATGGCATCCGAGTCATGCTGGCATTACTTGAGTTATAACAATAAGCTGGAGCTGTTCTTTAAGAGCAGAACAAAGGCAGCAGTGTGTTTTCTGGGGTCTCTACAAAGTATTACAGCTTTCTGCTGCTCTTTGAGCAGGATTAACAGTCTGAAACTACCCAGAAGGTCCAGGGTGCTCCTGAGAGTTCTGTAGCATTCCATAACTCTTGGATGAACTGACAAGTGTACGTTTTTTCTGCCTGCTCAGTGCTGAGAAAATCAAATCATTTGCAATAATGTTACAAGATACAGAAAGCTCCTGGGAAGCAAGGAAACCTTGCTTCAGCCTGAATTTTATGAGCTGACTGCAAGGCGAAGGTTGTGGAAGGAGCTTTGCAGTAATTACATCAGCTTTTCTTTCTCACTAATGGCTAAAAATCAAAATTCAGAAGTAGCAAGAATGTTGCAAGAAAGCAGGATCGGCTTTTGTGCCCTTTCTAGCAGCAAGCAGGAGGAGCCACAGCTGCTGTGTTACAAACGAGCAAATGAAACTGGAAGAAGGATTTTGTGTTTGGCAGTGAAGCAGAATAATTCCTCAGGCAGAGCAGGCAAGTAACTCTGCAGTCATAACCTGTGTCCTGTCCTGCTGTGACTCCGTGGCTGTTAGCAGGAAGTGGCATTTAGTGGCAGAACCCACATTTCCAGGCAGGATGGGGCTGCTCTGGGATGCTGAGGCCTCTTTGTCTCATGCTTGGACTGCCTTGGAATAAATACTTAGCATTTATTCAGCAAAAGCACCCCTGAGCTGTTTCCCACAGCAGCTGGTGTTACACTAGCAATCTCTGCTTTTGTCTGGCACTTCTTTTTGTTTAATTCACAAAAACAACAAATATTTCAAGAAAGTGATCATGGCTGACCAAGCATTATTTTTTTCACCGTAGTTTAAAGACAACTGGAGTTAAATTGTATATTGTTAAAAATCATAGAGCCATGAATGAAAACTACATTAAAGTTTCTTTTAATTGAAGACAAATAAAAGAACCAAGGGCTCAAACACATTTTAAAAAGACATCTTCTGTTCCCCAGTGTCTTCTCTCAAGCAAAATATACAGCACACACATATATATATAAAACATAATTACATTCAAGTACCAAACAGAATTTACATTTTCCCAAACAGAGAAAATAATGCACATGATTCACATACCTTAAACCCAACCATGCATAAAAACACTGCCAATAAATCAGGAGTTGAACATAATTCATCACACTACCGTGTATTATTCTGAAGTATCAGTGTGGTTGGAATGCATTAACACTTGGGAGTCTGGGTTTGTAATGTTTAACTTGCTTTAAAGTCCAGCTGTTCAGAGACTTACTTGTTCAAGATCTGTTCAAATTTCGGGTTAATAAAAGAAAATCCATCAAATGCAGACTGATCCATGGACTCAATCAGGTTTTTGTCGCTGTAAGACAATTTTGGCTTCTCGCTCAGGAATTCTCTGTCAAAGTTGTTGTAGTCACTTGCTGATTTCTGTGTTGGAGAGGGAAGACAGTTTAACACAAACCTTGTATTTTCTTTTAGAACAAATTACTTAAATACAAAATGTTGGGAAGTTAGTCTTTGAGCTCCCTCCCTCCTTCCCCTGCTTTAGAGAGAGAGAAAAAAAATCTCATTTTAACCTATTTTCACAAGACTCTAAGATAATAACTGGGCACTTTCTTATTGTCAGTTGGAAACCAACAGAAGAATCAAACCCAGGTTGCTTTGGAGAAGAACCACCTGGATTTGGGATAACACTGGGTTATCACCCAAAGATTATCTGTTGACAAAAGTAATGCAGCATTAACTTACACATCAGATCACCCTTTCTTGCCATTAACAAAAATGTTGAAATTCCTGAGAACATTTTACAGGCTGTACTTGTTCAGAGAATAAAGCAATGCCTTACAGCAGCTGTTCTGTGTTCCATAAATATTCATGTAACTAGAAACTGTTTTACATGCTGAACCACTAAAGATTACTGTTTGTAGGATCCTTGTTTCAGATTTCCCACTTCTCTGGGAACAAGCAACACAAAACCTTGTGTGTTTGAAGGAGGCAGCTCTCCTCCATAGACTACATTTTAAAGAGACTTTGCCTCCAGATAATTTCACCTGTTCTAGTAACAGGCTGGAGAAACACTGGTTTGGATTTTTCACCAGGTGAGTTGAAGCAGCAGCATCCCACTGTGATACAGACTGAGTTACAGTCTGTTCTGTAGGTGTTTTTTCAGGTAATATTGGGCATGTGCATTAATGCCTTAGAGAATGCTGCTTCTTGCCCCCGTGGAGATGTCTGGGTGAGTTTGAAGCAGCAGAGATTTAATGCTTGCACACAGTGCCTGTAGTCAGGTAACGAGCTGAGCAGCCTGGACTGCTGCTCCTCCCATGTGGCTCCTCAGAAAAGCAAACTGCAAGGAACTGTGAACATTCTAATGCAGATGGGAATGGAGATCAAAGCTGGCTGTTGGTTTCCCTGAACATTTTATTAATAAAGAAACTCCTTGAGAGCAATAGGAAGACAATCTTGACAGGAACATCTCAGGGCAGTCAAAGGAGTACAGTGCACCTGTGCAGAAGTGAACCATCCAAGAACAATGGGTTTACAGAGACACAGCTTTCTCATTTGTAAACCATGAGGAGAAAATAGCAGTAGGATCCTTTGTGCAGGTACAGAATTCACCCCTGGGCTGCTGTTTAGTGAGAACAAAGAACAACCCACATACCACTTTTGGCTTGAAGGGAGGGTCCACCTCCCTCTTCTCTAGCACTGTCCAGTTGATTGTTTTGAAGAAAGGATGTTCTCTGATATTCCCAGTGACCCCAAGTCGTTTTGCTGGATCCCTTTCAAAGAGCTGCAAGAGAAGACAGCCAGCAAAGCATCACAGCTGCTCCAGAGGTGCATGGCAGGGGAAGAATTACAGTTATGTAAAACAACTGAAGGTGTGCTGACAGCAAACAGAGCATTAGGAATTCACCTGCCCTGGCTTTCCCTTTGTAAGAGCAATTTGCTGATAAACAGCTCTTTATTAGGAGAAAGATTTGTCTCTCCCTGCACAGAGACAGTAGCAGGACCCCAAGCTGATCATCAGTCCTACCTTTTCTAATATATCCTTTGATTCCTTGGTAATCCAGCGTGGGTAGTGAGGGGTGTCCACTCGGATTGACTCAAACAGTTCATCTTCATCATCCCCATGGAAAGGGGACTGGCCAATCAGCATCTCATACAGCAGCACCCCAAAGGACCACCAGTCCACGGAGAACGTGTACCGCAACCCCTGCAGGATCTGGGGAATACAGGCAAGAGGTAAGAAGCAGCAATACATCCCAAAAAACAGATGTGTTTCAAGAGAGAATCTTTAATGACTAGAGCACTTAGGGGAAAAATAAAAATCCATCTCTCTGGGAAATTGTGGACACTGATGCAGAGCTGTGGTTTTACCCTAGGCTGCTATTTGTGGGCATGTGGCCAGCTCCATGGACAGGTCTTTGCTTTCATTCAGAAGTTTTCTCCCTTAACTTTAAATAACCATAGACTTAAAAAAACATCCTCTCTAGTTTCTTTACAAGATGAAGGGAGAAGCAAGTAGTGATGCAAAGTATATTCCTAGAGTAGTCTTTTTATAGCTTTAAAGCTCAATACCTTAGTCGAGCTGCTTTGCAAATGAGATTAAAAAAAACAAACAAACAACTAAAACACAGAATTGAATTCTGTGAGATTCCCCTTAAAAGTTTCTTTTGTTTTGAGTTCTGGTTGTTTGCACAGGCACAAGTCTTTTCTCCATCTGCAGTGCACATACACAGATTCATTCTGCAGGAGCCTCATGGATGTGCTGCCTACACCTAACCCCCAGCTCTTAAAAAACTGAGCATTTTAACTTTCCAAACCCACATTTTTTTAAACTTACAGCTAGAGAATATTTTAAAATCGCAAGTACCTTCTATAAAACACACAGATACAATTTTTTCCTCTGATTTTTTCCTTTAATTAGACTTGGACTTTTCTGAACTATTAGTCTACAAAGAGGTGATTAATCACAGCAGCTCTTGTGCCACCAGGGCACTAAACCCATGGCAGCAGTGTCTGTGTGTGCCAGACTGACCTCGGGAGCGATGTAGTCGGGGGTCCCACAGAAAGTGCTCGCCTTGTTGTCACCACCAATGTTCTCTTTGCACATTCCAAAATCAGCTATTTTGATGTGGCCTTCTTTATCAAGCATCACATTGTCCAGTTTTAGGTCTCTGCAAAAAGTGTTTTAAAAATGCTGGGCTTTAAGTAGTTTTTGTAATCAGATACAGGCAGTTTCTTCACTGATAAATACCTCCCCGACTGCCCACCCCAGAGGCTTTCCAAGAAGATAATCATCCATAAACACAATCCATCCAAAATGGTACTTTTGTGCTTTGAAGGCACGAGGGACAAGGGAAGAATTCTCCCTTGTCAGAGAAAGTAAGAGGCTGAGGTGCCTATATAGAATGGACCTTACAGTCCAGCACATTTGCTTTCAGATCCAGCAGCTCAGCAAGAGCTTCCTTTGCTGCAGGAAGGCAGCATGAGTTAATGCCCCAGGAGCTGACACAGCACTGCTGCACCAGCTCCAGGGCTCAAAAGAAGGATTGTGCTGGATTCTGAGAGCCTTTGGCAGGAATTTGATTGTTTGAAACCTGCCCAGCTCTTAACACTACCTGTGACTTGTTTCTGGTTACAGCACAAGTCCATGCGTTGTGGCACAGCCTGTGAAGGGTCCTATTCATGCCTTTTCTCAGAACAACACTATTCAACCAAGAAAGAGCTTTTTTTCCCAGTAGTTTCCAAAAGCTACATTCCCTCCCTTTGACCACGCTGCATTTTTTGTCCATCTGGCTGCAAATGCACATACCAAGGAGGGCAGGCTGGAGAGAAACTGAACAGCCCTCTCTGCTTACCAAGGGCTGAAATGGAGCAGAGAATTTCACATAAGAACAGGGCAGTCTTTTCTCCTGGGTAACTGAAGTTCCCAGCACCAGCAGTGGATCAGGGTCTGGCCCTTGGTGCTTCAGCCTTGTGAGGCAGAAGCATCAATGTTGTGGTTTCATCAGAAGGAAAAAGCAGGGAGCTCTCACTCTGGTGGTTTGCTCAAGGAGCCCCTCCCTCACCTCCACACTAAACAGACTCATGATGTGAAGGCAGTTTGAAAATAACTGAAACAAAACTGCTTTTGTGTAACACAAATCCCATTCCATCATTCCAGCTGCCAAGGAAAAAACCACACGAATAGAGATTCATGTTAACAGCTTTGGAGCTACATGAGATCTCTGATAGAGAGCTTGTGCTTGTTACATCAATCAGGAATTAAAAGATGCATGAAGTGCTAAGACAATTCCCAGGTCCCAGCCTGGAGCTTGCTGGTACTCACCTATAAATAATGCCTTTGCTGTGAAGAAACTGGAGCCCACATACAATTTCAGCTCCGTAAAACCTGAAAAAGACCAAAACATATTTTCATCTTTGCTTACAACAGCCAATGCAGGTTGCCAAAATAATGCCGTGGGCATCTTTTCATGGCGTGAGAAGCACTGTACACATCTTTAAATCCCAATATCTCTGTGTTTATGCAGCCAGATGCTGCAACCTGCAAGTTAATCCCTTCACCACACATCGGCAGTGTCCAACACCAAACAGCAGAGGGGACACGGCAGCAATTGCTGTGAGGCTTCATCCCACATCCCTCAGGGAACACCATCCCTTCCCTCCTCCTTCATAACAGTCTTTGTGTGGTTTTAGTGATAGGCACGTGCCTTTTGAAAGAGAGCTACTGGGAGCTCAGCCCTCCAGGATCGCTGCAGGTGGGACTGGGCACCAATGGCAAGGTTGGAATTGGGCCTCACCTGTCTCCCTCTGCACCTGCATGGTCACAACAGACAGACTGACAAGTGCCATCACTTCAGGGGCACTCTCCTCAAAAAAAGAGGTGATAATGTAGGGGACATGAAGGAAAATTTGAAAGAATGCTTCCCTCTGCCCCAAAAACCATAATTTTTTTTTTTTTAATTTGAAAAATACAAAACTACTTCCATTTCTGTATAGAAGACGAAGGTTGGTCCAAAACAAAGAGGCACAGAATATATCCAGAGAGGATGCCAGATGCACAGGTGTTTGCTGGGGATGCAGGTAAGCTGGAGGGCCTTTATCCACATTTTTGCTGGGGACAGTGGGAAGGGAGCTGACTGATAACAACTGGCTGCAGTTGATGCCAGACTTCTTGTGATCCCATCCAGTGAGCAATCCTTAGTGCAGTGCCAGTAACAGAAGTAAATTTCCTGGGGTTTACAGATAGGTCCAATACCCTGCACTGTTACTTTTTAAGGTTTACCTGCCACCCTTTCAATGATGCCATTAAAACACCTATGGGTTTGGATGGGAGAAATAGAAACTGACCTCAAACTAAAAATGATAGCTAAAGTAACAATAATACAATATTTTGGCATCCTTTAAAGATCACTGGAGCTGAAAACTTAAGTCACAGATAACTGACACAAGTGCACTTACTAAACAAAGTGCTTACCCATTTAATTAGCACCTTATGGAATGTAGTTTTTTGTACTATCATGTCAATTTAGCAATAGCAGTAAGTGAGTGTTGAACTTTTTCTCCCCATGCTGTTTTCCAATTTTTTTCCATCAGAATACTGTCCTAATGTATGCTGAAGCTGTGCTTTTTGCTTTTCAGTGCTGTCTTATGTTGCATTTTATTTTGCACCTCTAGGAACAAGCATCCCATAAAGTACAACATCACACTGTTACATAAATTAAGCAATTGAAACTCCACACATCATTAAGTAAACTTCAATGTATTCAACCAGTGCTGCCTGGAAACATCTTTTCAACCATCAGCCACTGAAACTTGACTGCAGGTAAGGAGAGGCACAGAACTAGAAGCCATAACCCAGAGATTAAATTGTTCATGGAGGTGGGGAATGAAGGGTCGAGGACTCACGTTGCTCTGTAGAGGTCGAAACGTCCCTTGTCTTGGATGTGGAACATCAGGTCTCCCCCATTCAGGAACTCCATAATGAAGAACAAATGATCCTTTTGCAGATAACCAGGGAATGGAACAATTACTGATGCTATCCAACTATAAATGAAGTAGCAATGTGCCTCCAGGGGACCAAGCAGCCACTTCCCTCTTCTCCTGAAGGATTTTTTGGTTTCATGCACCCCAGTGAGGCTCCTACAGAGTTGAGTGGCCTGGTCTTGTAAATATAAACATCTGATCTTGTATTCTGTGGGATTCTAGACTTAATACACACTTAAATAGACTTCCTGATTTCAATCTGTGACAGTCATCCTCACTGAGGGTAAAGCTCAGATCAAGGACTTTAATTAAACTCCTTCTTACTCCAGACTGCATAGATGTTTTTCTGATTTTATTCTGTCCTTATCAAGATATGCTTGGTCATACTCATATTTACTTTCCATTAGGCCCATGAATTATTGCACAGACCACAGGAAAATGACATTTAATTCCCGCATCACTAAATTACTTTCATTTGACTGCTGGTATCAGCATCCATTAAAAGGCTCAATCTGTTTTGTTGCTGTCACCATTAAGATTTTTCTTACCTTTGTCTGAAACGTGCAGTAAAGATGTGTGAGAAATGGATTTTCCCAGGCAAGAGCAAGGACCCTCTTTTCCACCATGGTACATTCCACGTCATCATCAATTAGCACCACGTCCTTTTTCAGAGCTTTGACAGCAAAGAATTCATTCTTCCCTTTCAGCTCAGCAAGCAGAACCTACAGAAAATAAAAGATGAGAATACAGCATGAGTAGGAAAGATTGAGGCTGGTGTTTCAGCGAGGGAAAGATGAGGGAAGTTTGGGAAGGTGAAGCTGCTGGACACAGATGAGGAGATAGGGCTCAAGGACCACAGGCACAGCAGTTTTTCTGTCAATGTCTTGTGAGTGTATGAGCAGCAGCCATGTAAAGCCTGGTCTGTCACCAGAGCTGCAGTTTCAGAGACAGCAGTGGACAGAGCCCATGGAGGTCCCACTGCCCTCCCAAACATCCCCTGCCATTGCCCTGGGGCATTGTGAGGCTGTTTCTGTGTGGAGGGAACAGAACTAAAATATCCATTTGCACTGGGTGCATTAAAGGGCAATTCCTCTGCCTCGATACTAAACACTGACAAACTGCTGTGCACCATCAATCACTTCTGGGTTTACACAAGATCCAGCTGATGAATTTCTAGTGCCTTTGACAAAGCTGTCTACATACAATTCTGTTAGAAGATTACTGACCCAAGAAGCTGTGAGACCTTTCTGGTTAAAGGAAACAGCCCATCACATTGCAGAGATCAAGCCAGGCAGACACCTTAGCTCCCAGTTTGTCACATACCTTTCCAAAGCTTCCTTTCCCCAGCACTTTGTGGAAGACAAAGCTGTCTATGTTGAATTTTCTCCTTGCAGCTCTGGGCACTGGCTTGGTTGTGTTTACCTCCCAGAGCTTATCATACTCGCTGTTATCTGCTGATCAGAACAGGGAGGGGAAAGTTCAGTGGATGCACAACCCTGCAGCACTTAGAGCCCTGGGTAAGAATTAGGTACTGACATGGTTTTTCCAGTGCATCTGCTGCTGGAAGTACTGGTGACCTTAAACATAAGGGACAAGTCCTGTGTAAGGTTTTCACGTGGCCAGGAGATGGTAAAAAGAAATACATGCTGCTTTTTTTTCACAGCGTTTATTAAAAAAAAATTGTCTAACACAAGGCAAGAATGAATAACTTAACCTAAATTGTCTGGCAGGTAAGTGGCTGTACTGAAACTTTGTTTCCTCACCTGTTGTGTCGCCTCCTGGAGCTTTATGTTTTTTATCAAAATCTTGATAAATACCAACACTTTCTACAGATCCATGATCAGACCTTCGTGTAGATTTCTGGGGAGAAGGGGAACATTTGAAATTATATTAGCACTGTTACTTTAGAAATAGAGTAATAGCTTTAAATGTAACATGATGGCAGCATAAACCTTTATTTTAAATTATTAACTCCCAGTATGTATCTTTTCTCAGCAAGTCTGGTTCACAGACTATTGAGTCACCTTCTTTACAGCTTCACATCAACCACTTGCTTTATTTCCTTCACTGCAAAAAATGAGTCCCTGAAATTCCTGAACAGTCCATGTTCCATTGTTCATTGCAAAATTATTAAAGGTATAGTGGTTTGAACCACAGTGGAAAGAATTCGAACTGTGGGAAAATGTCCCCTTGGATGCCTGTTCATGTGAAAGAGGATATGGGAATCACTGTTTTACTGGACATGCTGAAGCCATACCATGTGACATCAGGGAAACAACTTTTACATATGGAAGATCCCTGAGATCAAATTTCAGTAATGAAAAGATTGAGCTCCTGTGTCATGAAAGAGCTGCCACAACAGCTCTCACTGTTTTCAAAGTAAATATTCTGTGAAAGCTTAGGAATACACATCTCAGAGGAAGCACTGTTGGCTTTTGTGATAAATTTTCCTGTTTTATTTCAGAGCTTGTGTCTGAATCTTTATTTGCAGAAGCTGACCAGGAAAGAATCGTGCTGCAGCAGGAGATGAACAATGCAAGCCATGGGGCCAGCATTAATTCCAGAGGGGTTTTCTGTGTGTGCATATATATATCTCAGATAAATAAAAAATGAGAATATCTGGTATATTTATCCTTATTCACTTCATCTTATCATTCAAGTGGTATTTTAAAGTTGAAGTGTGTAAAAACAGATTTTCAGCATTACGACCCTGCTGATTGATCCATTAAACAGAAAGGACCAGAATAATCTTGGCATCACAGAAGAACAAATCTGGATTTCAGGAAGCCACACACCTTTTAAAAACTTCTTTAAGTGGCAAACCCCCTTCCCTATTTCAGTTTCAGACTATTGATATCTTTGTTAGTCTCTATAAGTGTCAAATTAAAAAAAGACAAAGCATTTCCTCTTTTCCAAATACAGTTCCCCATAAAAGTGATGTGTCACAGCTCAGCTGGTCTGTAGCTAAGATAAATTTGGCCATATCAGACACCCAAACTCGACCAGCCTAGAAGTAAAACAAATCCCAGGATAAGGCAAGGGTAGGTTGGATTCAAACCTAAACAGGGGACCCACAGCCCACCCTGTTCAATCCTGAATGCAGACACTGGTCAGGGAGCTGGGTGGTGCAGGGATCCCAACCCAGTGGCTGTCCAAATCTGGAAAATTTGAACCCCTATGTAAGAGGGTTCTGAACAATAAAACCTCTTTTGTCTCATGGTCATGGGTGACTCGAGTTGTGAATCTGTCTCCAACCTACGACCCCATGTAACAGTGATGCAGAAAAGATGATGTGAAAACCCCAGAAAGCTCTGAAAACAAGAGAAATGGCAATAAAGCTTACCTGGCTAACTTGATTTAAAGCTTCAGCTAGCAACTTCTGGTTTATTCCACATAAGTTTGCCACCTTCTTCTGGCATTTATGATGCACATTCATCCCACATTCTAAAAGAAATGTAAGGATTGTTATACAAGCATCAGGAAAATGACATTACAATAAACAGGGCTGTTCTGTGCAGTTCAGAAATCTTTTTTTAAGGTCAGACTGGATGCGGACCTGTCATTGCTACCAAAACCACAGGTTTTGTGATTTAACATAATGAAGACTAAAAAACACTTCACAAGGGGAAGAAAAACCTCCAATCATCATTACTTGATTCTCAAAACCTGTGACAATAAGCATCATATTGCCTTTTTGTGGGAGAATTATAAAAGCAATATTTACAGTAAATGCTTTGAACACACTTTGAGATGCTACATTGAGTAAGTCTCCAAATTTCAGCTATTCCCAAAACAATAATTTTGATAATGCTCAAGATTACACCTCTGCAGTGTTTCCTGACTCCTTCAGCAGCTCACCTTGGCTGAGCTGTCCCATGAGCCCAGTGCTTCTGTCTCTCTTTTGTACAAAAGCTCTTTTATCCCATACGGACGAGAGGGATCCCACCCAACACAACACACATGGAAAGGCACAGTGTGCTCCAACAGCAATCTCCAGTGGGGGAACACTGGAAAAACACAGAGAGCTGCCAGCTCCCTCCTCCTCCTCACCTTCACACTTGAGCCCTTGCTTGACCAGCCCCCAGAGCAGGCTGCCACAGTGGTCACAGAAGGTGGGGCTCATGTAGTTGTAGACTCGGAAGCGGTGGGGCATGTCGATGTTGAACCGCTCCTTCTGGAACTGAGCACAGCCACAGGGATTTCACCTCAGCCTGGCCCCCTCACCCAGCAGGGAGATGGATTTCCCACCCCACACAGCACCCACCCCTCACAGAGCTTTCACCTGCTCTTCTTACTCAAAAGCTTTGCCCTCTGCGTGTTACAGAACTTTATACAACTTTAAGCAAAGACAGAACCCTGGGCTGTACAGCCAAGCATCTCCCAAATGGAGTCATCAGCTTCTGTTACAAGGTTTTGTTAGTTCAGCAATGTTTAATTACATAATTGCACTCTAAATATATTGTTCCAGCTCTTACCATTGTGTCCCTGCTGTTGGCTGCAGTACCAGTACACCTCCCAATGATTTTATCAATGCATTTCTTGTGAATAGCAGCGTTGCATTCTTCAAGACATGCACAAGAAAAAAAAGGATTCCTTCAGATAATAAATACATGGGATGAGGTGTTTGCATTTAATAGCAGAATGTGAAGAGCACACTCCTTTTGCATTATACTGTATATACCAAAAGTTTCTTTTCTATCAAGATAATAATCTTTTTTAAGCTGATTCCCCCACCCCTTTTCTTTTACCATAAACTTTATTTCTAAACTAAATCAGCAATACCCCCAGCATCTGATAACAGAAGGACAATATTATGCTTTTGAGTTTTACCCTTTGATAGCTCCTCCCTGCTTTAAGTAATGCACAGATCTATGCCAAGTCAAAAGTGATTTTCAATTCGGCTGTAAAACCCCTCAATAGTGGTAATTCATTTTAGAAAAGGTTTCACAAAGAACTGCTGTCATAAACGAGTGCACCTTTTCAATAGCATTGCACACTTCTGAGAAGAATTGCTAGGTCTAAATCTTGATACTGAAATCCCAAGTAGGAATCAGTCAGATGCCTTTGCTTATGGTGCAAAATTGATATTTAACATCAACCACTACCCATAGTGATGATGCATTGTGCCATGCATATTTACTTTTTTTTTCAAGAGTAACTATTAGATCTCCAGATTCATGTGGAAAGCAGCATAAGAAGAAAGGTTTTTTTTAAAAAAAAATCAACTCACGTCTACATTTGTATCCCTGCTTGTTGAGTCCCCTGAAAAACAAATTTTAAAAAGGAAAATCAATGCATTTTCTGGAATAAAAGATGGCTGGTTTTTATTTTATTTTAATCATGTCAACCAACCAATTAATAAGCTGGTCTAAATTCTGGTAATCAGAATCCTCTGTCTTAGGAAAGCAGGGTTTAGAAGATAAGCTGCTGTATTTGATAGACCAGCAAATTTGGAGGAAAACCCAGAAACAACAAGGCTTCAATCACGTGGGAAATCCTCCCAACCTAACTTAGAACAAAACCAGCCATACTATGAAAGGGATCCAACTTGTGGCTCTCTGTGGGTCTCTAGTCTGCCACCAGTCGCTTCACATCTCAAAGGCTGGGCATTATTTTCTCAGACCCACCCCTCTTGTTGTCCTGTGACAGAGCTGATGATGATCACAGCCAGGTATCACTTGGTGCTGATGGAATTTCTGCCTATTATTTCAGAGGCAAAAATGTTCAAGCTCTGTTTCTCAGTGTGAAAGACAACTATAGTTCTTAGGTGTAAGAGTGCTCTTAGTGAGTATACAACTTCAATTTCCCAACACAAATTTATTTGTCACGTTTTGACTGAGTATATCTGAAGCAAATTTTGCAGTAATTTGGCCCTTGGAGCTGGGGGAAGCTTAGATTTTCTTTCTTACCACACAAAGTCTCTGCAGACAGAGCAAAATGTAGGTTGTCCGAAGAAGGTGGCGATAAATTCATGATTTTTGATGTAGTGGATTTTGGCTTGCTTGATAGCTCCTCTCCTGTTGATAGTTACTGTCCCCTCCTCTTCCCTCATCGACTGTCTGCAGTCTGAGGGGACACAAGAAGACACACTCTTTATACTTCCAGGTATTACAAAGGTTAACATTTGCTTCTCCCAAATGTTCAGTTTGTTTTTCTGTTTCTGACTCGTGCTTCTGTTCATTTTCCTCCTGCATTCTGCAGACTTTCAGTCCAACAGGGGTGGGACAGGTGCACACACTGCTTCCCAGGGGGTCCCTGTGTTCCTGTGCAAGCACTTCCCACTCCTGCCCACGCAGAAAAAGCCTTCAGTTGATGAACTGACAGCAAAAAACAGGGATGGAGCAGAGTTTTGATAGAGAAGTGACAACCACCGTTGTTCCTTAAAAAAACCAACTATGATTTCTCTTATGTGATTTATGTTTAATAGGAATAAGTATTTTATTGGAAGCAGGAGGGTCAGCAGAAGCCTTTCCATGCTGCTGCTGCTGCACCTGCCCTCCTGAACCAGGACTACAGCAGAAATTCAGATGAACTGCTGCAGGACCTTCTGGGTGACCACAGGACCATCTTACTGGAAGATGACTTTCTTCCAGCCTCCAGGATCATTAAGCAGCAAGGACAAATGAGATTTTCAGTTTTGCTGTTTCATAACATTCATATTTTATCTTTCCTCAGGCGTCAGTCCCATTCCTTTCCCCTTCTAGCCCCCATGGAGTCAGATTATTTAGTATTACAATAAAACTACCTGCTCCCATCTATTGTAGCATCTAATAGATCCCACAGAAATCTGGATCCCATAGAAATCACTGTAGCTTTAAGGTAAGAAATAAAACAACAAAACAAATTCTCAGGCTCCAAGTCCAACTGGCTCATACAGGTCCTTATAAGAGGTTATGGTTATTTTCACTCAGTTCCAAGGCAGCTTCTGAGATTCTTCTACAAAAATGCATATTTGTGGCTATAAGACTGAGACGCAGACTATTCAGTCTTAATTAGGCATTTTTGAAGTCATAGTCATTGGTTTGTGGCAGAGGTAGCCCAATGCAGGTGTATGAAGAGACAGGGTAACTGGTGATTTAACCCAAGAACACATTTCTTGTCAACTGAAAGGAGCTGCTGAGGGACAATCCCACCCAGCAGGAAAAGATAAAGGCTTGAGCTGGCAATGAGGAGCTGATCAACTGCTAACTCCATCAGCTCTGGCCAGCAGCTTGTGGGTCTCAGCCTGGAAGAAATGTGGAATGGTTCACATCTCCAAAGTGCTGTAAAGCTGAGGGCAACAGGATCTGGAAATTTCCACAGCAATGGAGTAAGGAAAAAGTCAGAAGAGCATTTTTCCCATCGTCAATATCATAGTTTTTTAAATTTGCTCCCTTGCACTGCTGCCTTTTGTCATTATCAGTGAGAGCCTTGCTTTTAGCACTGACAGAAGCAGATCTGTTTCCTTTGCCAAGTCACACTCACTGCAATGCCTGAGCTTACTACAAAGTTACCCAGGAGCTCTGGTTTTCTGGCTGCTAGAAGCACTTGGTTCTTGCCATTTTTTTTAGCTGGCTGCCACCACCACTATTCCAACAGACTGCTGAATCTGGAATACAATCTGTCATGGGACACATTCTGAGTGTCCTAAACTAATTTATCTGTCACAGTCAGCAGCAGCCACACTGCAGCAGCTGTGTGCTGTCTTAGGAAAGAAACGGCACCATCAGCTCAGAGATTAAGGAAAAACTAGGCATATTAGTGAAAAGAAAGTTCAAAAAAGGTCTCCAGGTTTTGCCACTGGTTATTAATGTACTTTTCTCAGAAACTGGCCACAGAGAAAAACTCATCCTGACAGCCCCTGAAAGGACCTCTCAGTGTGCACTTTGACAATCTCTTGCCCCTCCAGGAACAGGATTAGTTTTCCCTGTTCAAACAGGCTGCTGAATTCATCCAAGACAAACTCATCAGCTGCTGCACTTCAGCTTGTGGCAGTCTGTAAACTGTGCTCTCTCTTTAATCCTGCTGAGCAAACACACAGACCTCACCCACTGCTCCCCAAATGCTTCAGGGAAACCACACTTGTGTGGTGCAAGGGAAGCAAGGTGCTTGAGAGGCAGCAATACATGTTGTTTGCTGAAGTAAAGGATGTCTTCATAAGGGGATTTAATCACTAACAGCAACAAAGCAGAGAAAGGCCTTTTGCCTTATGGCAGTGTTCTGAGGAGATCACCTGTGATGCAGCAAATTACCAGACAAAAGCCTTTCTAAAGTCCATAACAGAAGCAAACCAAGTGTTCAGTGAGGAACAAACACCTCATGCTGAAATACTTGGAGCAATTTAGTATTACTGATACTGAAGGCAGAAGTCTCTGACAAAACCTGATCAGTTTATGGGAAATGCTGGTGTTTCCTCCCTGTCTGATGCCCCAACATCAAATTTAAGAGAAATATGTGAGACTGACATTTATTTCTTTGAGAGGGTAATTATATAAACTAGTCACTTTTGGAGTTTTTTTCCTTTTTTTTTTTTTTTTTAAATTTTATTTTGCACATTTTCTTTAAGTATACTTTAATGTGGAACAATCCTTGAGCACAGCAAAAACCTCAAAAGCTGCACGTGAGGGCACACAGACTGTACAACCAGCTGCCTTGTTAGATATCTTTGTCAAAACCAACCAATATAACAAAGAATAGCTGAAAACATTTTTGTCTGGATCAGAAGCAGCTGAGAGGTTTGGAGAGCAGCTGTGAGTCAAGTTCATCTGGAGCTGAGGTGACTCTGAAATTATTGTGTAATTTCAATTTACTACGGGCACATTTAACAAGTTATCTTTAATGTGTAAATTGCCTTTAATGGGTATTGCTCCAGAAAAGTTTTAAGCAGCTCAGCCAACCATGGAGTTAACTAGAGAATAAAGGCTTAATTTCAGAGATGCAGAGACAATCAACAATTGCAGGGAAGTAACTTTCACAACAACTGTATGGATGCAGGGTGGAGATGAGGGGGATGGAGAAACACAAAGGGGAAAAACTTTGCTTTCCCCTCCAAGCAAGCCAGGATTCCCAGAAATGAAATGCTTGTCATGAACCAGCACATGGTCAGAAAGAGCATGTACAGAACAGCTGAATCAGCAGCTAGGATCCAGGTGACCTCTGCAGCCCAGACTTGCCATTAATCATTTTGGACCTAGCACACACCATTAAACATAATCTATTTCCTCTGTTGAGAGCTGTGGTTAATATTTATCACTGACACGTTCATGTATTTCAAGGTCCTTTCTCAAAACTTGCAGCTGATCTGACACAAACCCCCAGAACTGCTCTGTGCTGTACATCCCTGAAGAAACCATGAAGCAGGGCTGTGAACTGACAGTGCAGCTCTGCAGACTGCTGTGAACACCCCTCTGTCTTCTCTGTTCAGCTGCACTGCCCATCCTGCTGAACATTTCACAGTCCCCACAGCCACTAACACAACACCCAACCCATTCCCTGGAAAACATTTACTAAAATAAATATTGCTGAGGCTCTGCTGAGCTGTAATAAACCTCAAGGTGAGATGTCACATTGTCTCAATTGAACCTCAAAAGTCCAAGAACAAAATAAATCAACCTCAGGATAACCCTATTCGTTTTTATAAAAGAAATAATTGAAAAAATATTTACCAGCTTGAGAGTTAACTTTTCATTTTAACCTGCTCATGTCATGGTGCTGTTTGTGAAAAGGAAAGATAACAGAGCTACTGTCAGAGACTGGGAACCAGGACTTCACTTCAAACAGGGACAGAAAAGGAATCTTCTGAGCTGGTTGCTCAGGCTGAGATTTGCCTGAAACTTTGCAATAAATTACAAACCCCACTAACATTTCTGTTCAGTGTCTGTCTCCTTCTGCTGTTCTGCAGCCTTGCACTTGGCTTCGTTTGAAAGTTAAGTGCAACTTCAGGTCAAGAAAAATATTAATCTCTCAGAGCAATCATTAAAAGGGAAAGTTTGTTCCTGACAAAGGAGACTTTCCCAGCATGAACTGTCTCAGAGGCAAACTGCTCTTTAACCTGGTCCTGGAGAAGACTGCTTTAGAGATCACCTGTTTAAAAAAACCACAACCCAACCAAACCCCAAAAAAACAAGAAACCATTTACAGAAGTAGAAGTTTCCCAAAAGCCTACACTTCTATGACATGAACTTGCTCTGTTAAATCATTCTAGTCTTTGTGCTACCCCTCTAAAGAGGATTTTATCTCTCACAGGTTTGGGCCAGATCATTTAGTTCCAGTATCTGCCACAGGCAGGGATAACTCCCACTAGATGAGGTTGCTCAGAGCCCCATCCAGCCTGGCCTTGAACAAATCAAGGATGAAGTCCTGCTGTGGCCCCTGAGCCAGCACCTGCTGCTGCTCTGCAGCTACTTTGGTAGGAACCTTTCCTAGGCATGACTGACACCAAGGGCCTGGTAGAAAAGTGTAAAACAAAACACCAACTTTACCAAGCCCAGCTTTTCAATCCAAGATTAAAAACCCCCAAAACCAAACACACTCCAGCTGCAGTGTGAACACAGCCCATGCTCAGGGTACAGAGCTCTTGCTTTACAGCTCAGTGTGTTGGTAAATGCTTTTGCAGAGAGACCTCTGGTATCTCATTTGTGGTGATAAAACCAGGAACAAACTGGAAAATAGGTCTTCTTTCTCTTCCAAATTACACAGTAAAAGCAACCTTTAAAGATACAGCCTCTCAATCAAATTTCTACTGAAGGTACAAACTACATCAGAGTTTCTGTGCTCCACACAAGATGTTAGCTACCTTGGGAGCCACAGACAGACCAACCTGGTATCTATGAAATCACTACGTCTGCAACTGCCTGATTCTTCTAGAAAAAAATCAAAGGATAAAGCCTGCAGATGTTTTTGTTATATTCATTCAATTGCACTTCTGGTGCAGATTAAGGCAGATGTGAGGTGCCACTGAATAATCTCCACATCAGCCAAATTTCTAGAAACATCATTTTCTCAGTTAAATGATTAAATTATACCAACATCCCCATGTACAATTATAAAGTTCAATTCTGGCTCTTCAGCCCTCATCACTATTATTTAATAAAAATGTGACCATCCTTCCACAACACACCTCATCCACAGAGATACTTTCTTCAAATCCTTCCTTAGGCCCATACAATATACAGACTGAAATGGCAAATCTGTTATTTACCCTACCATTTTTCACAGATAACTCAGAAAAATGCTGCAGTCTCATGCTTCCTCAGCACTCAACACAGAGAACATATTCAAAATATATGAGGCTCCCTGGTTCATGTCCCTCTCCCAGAAGTCAGACACTTGAGATATCAAAAGTTCACATGCAAATTACTCACCTTCTGGTACTTCTAATGGCATTTTAAGGAAAAAATTCAGTGCCCCTTTCTGCAGGAAGCTGTAGCCAGCAAAAGAGCAATTCAGAATTCAAGCCCAAGACATGAGCACACTCCCAAAGCTGCTAACACTGCACAAGACACTCAGGAGAGTGAGGTTCTGTGTTTTCTTACTCGAGGAGGTCATTAACCACATTTGAATAAACAGATCAAGCAAAGCATGAAACGTATTGCAACTCCCACCTATTAAATCTAAAGCTGCTTTACAGAATAATAACCTACTTTCAATACTACAACGAGACAAGGAGGGGTAGAAGGAAAACAATTTCAAAATGGAAATTGAGGTTAACACCCTCTGTTCTCACGTTTCACACACCAGGAGAAAAGTTTTTGAATTTCCAGCACAAGCTCATATTCAAATCATAGGAATTTGAATAAAAAAGTTCTTTGAGAGCTCTAAGTCAGGGCTCTGCAGCCCCCATTTTACAGGGTCTAGGAAGAAAAAAACCTTTAAGATTGGTAATATTTTTCACATGCTGCCCTAAATTTGCAGGTTAGACCTCAATCTAGAAAAAGAATATTCAAATGAAAAGTCTCAGTGTAGTCTACCATGGAAGAACCATTAGTACCAGCTTATTTTGTAATTTTTTTCTCTAAGAATGTACCTGTTAATGGAGCAATAACATTCTTATTTCTCAGCTCTGCACCACTGCAGCAGAAGAAAGCAGTTTTCTCTAAAGGTAGCAGAATGTTTGCTACTTAGAAGAAAGGTTTGAAGAACAGCAGCTTCAGTTTGCAATACAAGCCAAAGAAAGAATTAGTCACTTTTGCAAAGTGCTTGGAGATTTTTCAAACAAAAGGTAGCACCTATAACTCAAAGATACAAATGGCAGCAATGCCTTTGAATAAACCAGGGAACAACTGAAATACCAGTTTCAGAACAAGCCTTTTTTAGTATTTTAGAAACAGCTGCCATGGAGTTCTGCATGCAAAGGCAGGTCAGAGGGAGAACAAAATGACAAGTGCATAGGAAGGAATCTGAACTGACTCTGAGCTTTCAGCTATTAACTGAGGGTTTCAGCAACGAGGGGAATGGAGGTTTACACAAACATCCTTGCAATGCACCAGCAAACCTCTCTGCCCTCAGAACGAATCACAGAAGGACTAGATCAAGTCCTCTCACACTGGTAAGTGCTAATTTAACTGGAGAGAACATTTACAGCAGTGCAATGATGAGCCAAAAATCAGTGTTTGCCTATTTAGCAGCATTTCACACTGACATAAGGGAGGTTTACAACCTTGAGGAGGAGTAGTTTGTTAAAATGTATTGATATCTGCAGTGTTCACATTAAAATATCAGATTAAGCAGCTTTCCTTCACACAATGTAGATGCATAAAGGTCTTGAAAGGCAATCTCCACCACCTCTGTGGTTTGGTTACCAAAAATGTATCAGTGACTAATTTCATATAAAGCAGAGGGTAAATAGGAAGTCATTGCAAAGTAGAAGGTCAAAAAAGTGCATTAAGATGTGAACATTAACTTGCCAATTAGAATATAAATGCACAACTTAATGATCTGTTTGGTATTTAGGCTTCATCCACCATCATTTGCAATCCCTAATAAAGGCATTGAAACGAACTGCAAGAACACTGTATCTATTCCAATTACTGAGTAAAATTAATTTAGTACTTTCAGCACACAAGAATATTACCTTTCTACTAACAGCTAGTAATAAATTATGGAAGGTTTCACTTATGCTATTTCTACTTTTCTACATGCCTGGGTGGAGAGGAGGAAGTATGTTTCAGCCTCATTAAATAAACAACTGAAAATACAGAAACTGGGTTTGTACAGGTTTGCTTGAGAAACTTCAGGATGTCCAGGAGAAATGGATTTCTGTACATCTTATTAAATATGTATGATCATAGTACCATTGCCCTATGAAACAGCCTTGCACAGGAAACTATGACAAAGACCAAGATAATTTCTAATATAATGACTCACACCAGTTTAAATATAAACCTGAGAAAAGCTCTTACTTACAGACTCTTAAAGTGACAGTGTTTCTTGAATTCTGCTTAAAAGTGTTGACTTTTCACAGACACCAAAGCAACAAGCATATAGGCTGAGTTTTTTTGCCATCACAAAGATAAAACATCACCTCTGAAATGTGGCCTATGCACATCACATTCTATCTTCAGTATCTTCTGCACAGATGGTACAAAAATGTATGGTACCTTCACAATGAACTTGTTCTAGAGAGCAGAACTGTGCTCCTTCTATAAATGTCTGTGGGGGGAAAAAACCCACCCATGCTTCAAAACCTCCTGCTTAGTCTTTTCAGTTATTTATAAACACATACTATTAAACCTTACAAGACTGGCAAGCTAATCTGGCAGACCAGTTATAATTACAATATTATTCCCTAGAAATAATGGTTTTACGACTTCTGGTATGGGAAAGTCTTAACTACAAGCTAAGTAAATTGTGGGGTTTACAGCATTTCCTTTAGGAAAGGACTCCCCAGATACACAAATGCATGCCAAAACTCCTGGGTTTATTATGGCACTTGAAGCTTCCCTCCTAGCTCATTTCCAAAGGTTAGGTTTGTGTAGGTTTCTGACACAGACAGGCTGTTCACTTTTTAGACTGGTATGGCAGATCACTGCCCAGATTTGCATTTTAACACTAAACCATTCACTCATTCCTACAAGCAGTTTCTGTGATCAATGAATAGGATGTCTGAATCCCAGGAAACTCAGACCCACTTCTCCAAGTTTCCCACATAAGCTAGAGCAAGAGATTCAACTTCCTTGTACCTAAAAAGGAACAGGTAATATATTTTCTATCACATCAAAATGTGAGAACAGACTTATTAAAGATCCCAAAAGTGCCTAAATGCAATAGCATTTAGAAATTAACAAATCCTGCCATGAGTACAAACACCTAGAAAGCAAATTAATAAAATTAATAAAATTCTACTCAGTACATCAGGTGATTTTCTTGTAAGCTACATCCTGTGTTGTGAAAAAAACCCCCTTTTTTTTCACATAACTCACTGAAAATAAACTATTGACATTACCTGCATCTTCCAAAAAATACTGCACAGCCATCAGCACCTTCCCCTGAGGCTGAAGGTCAAGCTGTGGAAAGAAAGATAGCAACAGTGAAGCGTGTGGTTGACTGCATCTCTCAGGAATTTAAACAGCTCTTTCTAGGGTATCAAAGTAGACTATTCAATAACTATTTGATTAGAATCCTCTTCCATATCTCACTACTGCAGCTGAGTCAGGGGCTTTTCTTCTCTTGCTTTTACTCATGTGCTCCATTTCTTTGATGTGTCCCCAGGAGTTCAGCACAGTCAGAGTTCACATTGTTTGTTCATGTCCCTTTCCCGTGCCTGCAAAGAAGTTTGTTGGCTTCTGTTTTTACTGTTAGTAAACTCAATCTGCACAGGAACCCAGTTTTAAAAGAAGTCTATACAATCCTTTATATGTTTATTGAGGGTACAAACCATAGTGATATCAAATGCTGTTGCTGGCAATGAAATAAAGTGATATAATCAAAATTTATTTTCCTTTCCTCCTCAAAACCATTACACATGGTTTCTGTGGCAAATTCTACAGACCAGCAAAAACAAAGTGCCTTTTAAGCCAATAGCTGAGGTCAGTTCCTGTGCTCAGAAAGTAGCCACTAATTCTTAAACTGCTGCCTTCATAAAAGATAAGAAACTCTTAATCAAGTAAGAGTGACTCAATCTTCACTTCAGCACAGAGCAAAGTACCCCTGGGTTACACTAAATACAACTTGGGATGAAAAATCCAGTGCCCAGACAAAACCAAACCACAGTTACATTAGCTGCACCCATGAACATATCCCCACAAATCCCATCATCCTACTGGGATAATGAGTGAGTTCATCTCCAAGGCAGTGTCTGACACTCAACATTTGCCCAGCAAAGTTTACAGAAGGCCAAGACCTCAGTTACAGCAGCTAATGCCAGGCTGTCTCTCCACACACAAAAACAACCTCACAGGCTCTGCTAAGTGGTCTCTTTGCTGGCCATGATGCTCTGTCCAAGGCATGACAGGTTGTACACAGGAAGTTTAACACTGATGATGGCAATTTGGTACCCATTCTATGGATAATAAACAGATGATTTGGGACCACTGAACTGGCTAAAACTCATCACTATTAGCTTTTACTCTTCTGAATAATAGTTCTTGTCTTAAAAACCAAGTTAAGGTGTGAAAAAGACCCCAAGTGTAACAGGTGAATATAAACTAGAGAATAAACCTGAGAAAAGCTCTTATGGAAAGACTTTCTACTAGAAAATCTCTCTCTAGAGAGCTTCTACTGACCTGGAAAAATCTGGAAAACAAGGCATTCATTCAGCTTGAAAGAAACAAAACTAGGTCAGCAATTTTGAGGAATTAATCTTTTTCCTTACCCAGAACTCTGCTTTGCCACTGCCTTTCTTGCACCGTTCTGCCAGCACTGACACTCCCACAGTCACCTCAGACAGTGGCTCTTCTGCTGCTTTCATCAGCACAATCTGGATCACCCGGCCCTCGTAAATGTGGGCATCAAAAGTTGATTTCCATTCGGGATACATGGTGGGTTTCTTCTGAACCAGAGTTTTACCTCTCTCTGAAAGCCACAAAAAAAAAAAA
>VYXD01013453.1:107249-146527 GCA_013397195.1 Hylia prasina | reverse complement strand
AAAAAAAAAAAAGGAACAGAAACTGTAAAATGTATATAGATTTAGTGTTTAAACTCAAGAAAATAAAAGAGGGAACACTTGTACTGAAACTAAAAGCAGAGTTACTGCTTCTTTTACTGTTGTTGGAACAAGGTTTAAATACTCAGTTTGAAAGTTCATGACATGGAAGGCAAAGCCCACCCTGATGCACGTGCAAAGGCAGTGAAGGGGTTCACATGGAGCCAGAGAGCAGGAGAGACAAACCCTGATGTGGAATTCATAAACTGGTTCAGTCAGTCACAACCTGACAGGGAATACTTGCATGGCTCCATTCCAGTATAAACCTCCATGAAGTGTCCTCTGATCACTGATCACTAAGATAAATTAGGATAAACCTCACACTGACCCAGTTTAAACTGAAACCAGTGTCTGAGAGATGAAAGGCTTTGCATTGCATTCATCTCCTTTCAAGCTATCCCAACATTCCAGCTGTATTCATCAGTCACTCTCCTTTGCATTGTACTCTACCATGACTGCTACTTTTTAAAGGACATTTCAGGGCCTTATCTGTCTTCTGTAGTACATGCAGACCTTGTGTAATTAAGGAATAACAAAAAAGCTAAAATTACCTCAAAAAATGCCCTTTCCCCCCTTCTTCTTTCTTTGGTTTCCTTTAAGAGCATCTCAGCACACTCCTTTGTTAGGAGTTTTACAGTGCTGTGCTTATTAGATGGATTTTTTTTTTCCTTTGTGCTAAGAAAAGCTGGATGATACTTAAAGTCCCTTCCAGCCTGGTATTGTATGATTCTAATACACACCTTCAGTCCCTCTTGCTACCCATTAAACTGATTTCTTCCTGTCCATATCTCGGGCACAGAAAAGAGCCAGCGACTGCACAATCCATGGCAAGCCTTGGCATATTTCTACATTTGGGTCTCTAAGTCCCATCAACACATCCAAAGCAATGGTGCCTCCTAAGAAAACACATCCAACTCTTCCACTATGACTCTGGCACACAGTGCCACCTCCCAGTTTTTCTCTGATTTGCTGCCAAGCCCATTATTCTCCATTTGTGTCCAGGAAACTCAATACCATTTTCTACATTCTACGCAATTTCTGCTATTTATCAAGATCCTCTTTTGTTTTTTTCCAATAGAAGTGTTTTCTAAGTGCCGCTCCAGTTCTGAATGATCCATTTGCTGTTATGATATCAAGGCAGTAGCAGAGCAGATTAAATAGTTGGACCCTGGTAATGGCCCAGGAAGCTGCAGTGTGGCCTGTTAGATACTTAATATTTTAAAATCTTCCTGGAAACTCAGGCAAAGTCAGTGTTCATTCATTAACAGCTTGCTGGATGCACTCCACTCAGCTGTGCTGAGCTCTGCAGACAAGCTCAGGGAATGGTGTCCCTGCACTGCTTTATTAGGGAATGCCTGCCAGCAGCAGCACTGGGAGTTACAGCTCGGACACAGCCCTGAGCCACGTGCCAAAGGACCTTCCAAATTGCTCAGAAATGGCCACCTGGGGACCTCTCCAATGCAAACCAAACTTGAGCATTCCTGCTCTACTCAGTCAAAAGCTTTTCTTTTGAATCTGAGGCACTGTGCAGATAGAAGGCTCAAGCCCTTCACAGTGCAGACCTACTTCCAGAGCTCTGTTCTATGAAAAAACTTGAAAATATTGCTACAGAATCACTGAATTGTTTAGGTTGAAAAAGACCTTTAAGATCATCAAGTCCAACCACTAACCCAGAACCACCAAGGCCATTATTAAACCATGTCCCCAAGTGCAACATCTACACATTTATTTTGAGATTATTAGGACAGACTATAAAGGTGAGGAGGGGGATAAAAAAGCAGCCTGCACAGCAAGGCTTTTACACTGGCCTGCTTTTGGGATTGCTAAAGCCAGACCCCTTCATCAAAAAGGCACAATTCAGGAGGCATCCTTGGCAATAACAGAAATTGCATATCTGCAGAGCCTCTGACAGTAATTTAGGGTTTGCAGAAAGAGCAGCAGTTTGTAAAGAGTTGGCAATACTCTTTGTAAGATTCTTAGAAGGGGAAAGAATGATTCCAGTCTGTCCACAGGCTTCTCCCTTCCCTATTCCTGGGTCCAAATTAATATCTGCTTTGATCAGTCAACTCTGTATGTTTTTACCCTACATAAAACATAAAGAAGGTGTCCCAGTTCCTGGAAACAGCTTCCAGCCATGCTGCTTTTGTAATTAAAATCATACTAATCAAGGTTTGCCATGGATCACAATCCCTGTCTGCAAATGAACAATGAAGTGTCAGCAAAGAACAGCCTTCAAGAGCACTGTTCTGCCTCTGCTGTGTTCAGGCCTCCTTGGCTTCTCTGCTCACAGTCCTGACTTCAAAACACATCACACGTTTGCAAACTGGCTCAATGCCTGATCATTGAGCTCTGTGATTTTCTTCTTCCTATACAATACATTTTTCCTTTGTGTTTCAGCATTCAAATCCAACATAAAGCTGTTCCAGATCTCGTCACACTGACAACAACAGCATCAGATTATTTTCTTGATTGCTCCAATCACTCACCTCTCCAAGCAGTTCCCTCTCCTCCCCCTTTTTTAGTATGTCAAAGACACATGGAAGCAAAGACTGGGAAATACTGGGACAATTCTACTTTTCAAAAGCAAATTGTCTGGAAAAAATCCCAGTGGATTTATTTAGATTACTTTCACTTCTCCACGTATTCTGGCAGCTGCAACACCTTCAACACCATTTCTTCAGAGGTTCTCCCAGCAGATTACAAAACTACTTTTTTGGAACTTAGTACATTTGCTGGATGACAACACTTTCTGGAAAAGGCACCATGCCTTCCATTTCAAGTTTAAATGCAGCTTTTACCCTCAGCAATAAGGGAAAAGACCAATCATGTTGTGAGGAAGAAGAAACTTCACCTTTTTCAGCATTCTTTGATGTTTTGTGAATCTCTAGAGCCATAGTGCAGGATTAGAGAGCTGCAGTCTACCCCAATACAGCAATTCCCTCTCATCCTGTTTGGCTACAGTGGTGTATTCTAGCCAAATGTCACAAAATATTACAAACCTTTGGATCAGTTTCTGTAAATATGAGGGCTTGGTGAGTCCCTTGGTCTGTTCAGTTGGAGCAGACTGAGGGGAGACCTCATTGCAGTTACAGATTCCTCATGAGGGGAAGGGGGGGCAGGCACTGATCTCTGCTCTTTGGTGACCAGTGACAGGACCTGAGGGAATGGCCTGAATTTGTGTCAGGGCAGGTTTAGGTTCATATTAGAAAAAGGTTCCTCCCAGAGGGTGGTGGGGCACTGAAGAGGCTCCCCAGGAATGGGCACAGCCCCAAGGCTGACAGAGCCCCACGAGTGGTTGGACAGCTCTCTCAGGCACAGGGTGTGACTTTTGGGGATGGTCCCGTGCAGGGCCAGGAGTTGGACTCAGTGATCATTGAGGGTCCCTTCCAGCACAGCTTATTCTGTGTTTCTGTGCTAAGAGGACCTTCAGTGTGAGTCATTCCAAGGAAACAATTCAGCAAAGTACCTCAGTTAATACAACAATAACAAACTGCACCTCTCATCATTACCCATCCTCCAAGCCAGTAAAGAGCCTTTGCTGCTCTGTACTTAAGGACACTTCTCTCAAACCTGCTGCAGTGCAGCTTCCTGTCCTGCATACTAATAAAGAAGCCTTGATTTAAAGTGGGGGTAGAGAAAACAGCCATTATTATTTCTCCCATTCCAAAAGAAAAGCTCACACTGAAGTGCTTGGCATGACAGGAAGAGAAGGGCTCGCTGCCATACACAGATTAAGGAGGATTACAGCATTTCTCAAAAATGTACTGATATTCAGAAAAGAATCCCCATTTGTAATCTCACCTGTAGTCAGAGCTTCCTTCATCTTGATAGCACAGAAAGGCTGTAGTTGTTCTCCTTGATTCTGCACAGGTCCCAGCTCAAACGAGTTGAAAGATATCCGTAAAAAGGGGGCCATTGCTCAGGATGGTACAAACCTTCCTGGAAAGAAGGAAATAACAATCACAGAGTAAAACACCTGGTCTGAGACATGTAATAAAGCAACACATTTCTCAGCAGCCATCAGAGCTTCTATTGCAGCTACAATCACATGGCTCCTATTCCTGTATTGCTTTCAGGTGGCAGTTCACAAATCCTAGGAAGCATCCAGAGCTAGTGATCCAACCTGTGAGCCTCCTGCACATGCCAGGCAAAGAGAGGAGGGACAAGTGGAAAAAGCTCCAGACACTACTGTGTCACCCATTTTAAAGTCAGGAATTACAAGAATTCAAAACACCTGTAATTTCTAAGTCAGCAAACAGGTGCTTCATTACAGTCTTCCCTCATTCTTAGCTCTTGAATTTAGAGCAGATTTCAGTTTACAAGTTGCAGCACCTTTAGCAATGGAGTTTGCCCTGCATGACACATTGTTTTGTGACACAAACAGGATTTATTCAAAGGCTATGTGAAAAAGAGGCATTTGAGAGAAAAGCAATGCTAGTGCCTTTGGAGAATGAGGGATGTAAGGAAGGAGGGATTAGGAGGAAAGAGATAACAAGGTAACAGGAAGAGATGCTGGAAAAAAAATTAAGACTTGAAACTGTGCTGAGCTGGCCTTTTGACTGTAGATTGTCAACCAGCTCAGTCAAGCAGGACTAGGAAGAACATTTCAAGCAATCTTGCACATGCTGGCATTTTTTGATGTTAACTCATCGACTTGAGAAACAATTAACATTTCTCTTGCATTTCATAAGGCCCTTACAGTCACTTTGCTAAAAGGCTGTAATCAAGTCTCTGCAGCAAGACACCATATAGCTCCTGACAGCATCATTTGCACATCTCACACTCTCCTCATGGCTGGGACCATTTTCAATAAATGGATGAATTTTATGACTGTTATTGAGCTAGTTTTTTTAACTGACTGTTTCCCCACTGTCTTTCTGTACAGTAAAACAAGAGTTAGAAAGCAAGTTTAGGATTACTTGGCACCACTGCTTATCCCCCTGAAGAACAGAAAGCCATGACTGTAATTCCCATGCACAAAGACTAACAATAAAGCAATAACCTTCCCACACTAATCCACTGCTTATTGCAGCTTGGGGCACCATTTGATGAGGGTGGAAATTGAGGTGACCTCACAAAGAAAGAAAAATAGACAGCTTTTGTAAAAATTAACAAATACCATCTGACAGCTCACTTTCATAAATGCAACTTAAGCACAATGCTCATCAAGAGTTTTAATGAGGAACATATTTTAGCTGCTCAAGGGACCCTGTGCTCACTGTGTTCAGAACTACACCCCAGTGACCAGCTACAGGACTTGCCAACAGCAGATCACATATCATTACTACTCAACATGGATGTAAAAGAAGCCAGATTTCAGCCTGGTTCAGCTCTGGGAAACAGCTCTAAGACTCAGTGAGGCCATAGGTAGAAACAAGCTGGGCAGGTCAACATGTAGCTCCCACTGGAAGGTTCATTTAACAGAATCACAGGAGAATTCTGCTGTAAGGGACAGCCCAGCAAGAAGTCACAATTTCCAGTAAGCCTGTGACTATATGAACAAAAAATTGGAAAGCACTGACAAAACTAAACTAACAATTGCACTGATTTCACTCAGCCCACATGACTCAAGCCAATGTAAGTCCTGAGACAGAATACAAGGATTTACAACTTAGTTTTTTATCTCCAAGTTATCAGATACAATAAAAATAGGTACAAGGCATATACATTTTGAATAATCTCACAATCTTTCTCATTTCCAATGGCCAAATACATTTAGCTGCCATATTTTCACCTCTGCTTCATAGTTTTGAATGTGGTTATTTGTTGTAGTTTCACTGTACTCAGCTTCAGTTCATCTCCAATGCTCACCTCTCACTCAGAAAAGCTACACATGAGCAATTCAGCAGTTAGGAGAAAACACCAATATCCCAGAGTTTTTGATGATGTTCAAAGTCCAAGGTCACAGTGGAAACCAGAAGATAACTGTTTGCTTTTGCATTTAACAACAGCTTATAAAGAACCCAAACAAACTCAGCAGCTGCCTGCTCTTGCCAAGTTTCTCCACTCCTACACATTATGATTTTCACAGAAGTACAGACCTTAAATGCCTGCATGCAAACTCTTCAGTATATGTTGTAGACTATATTGTGACAGAGAGAGGTTAAGTGAGAAAGGAGGGTTTGGATTTGCTCCTCAAATACATTTTCTGATCCTTTCCTATGCTAAGATGTACTGTGAGATAGCTGACAAGAATCAGCTACAGTGCTGTAAACAAAAACATGCCCCACTAAAAGTGTTTTTGGCAGTGAAACTCAGTGAAAGAGATTAACTTTAAATCAACAAAGTTTCTCAAAATCCCTGCTGAGTACACTCATGTGAGAACACATTTGAGAAGGAAAGACTGAAAGCAGCACACAGGCTTTGCTTGTTGCATTTTAGACAAGAGTCCACCTCCAGTCTCTGTGACTGCTACAGAAGTGACAGCACAAGCGCTGACTCTTGTTTTAAGGGCTGTATCTGTCAAGAACTGAAACTGCAGCAAAACACCAGCTTTGAATTGAGGGAGATTGTAAAAGCTACTCATATAATCTGCATTGCAGATACGAAGTACTAAAGCCAAACTGTTTTCCCTAAAGGGCATGATTTTATCCAAACCAAATGGTGGAAAAACTGAGATGTGAGCTCTGAGAATACTCCAAGTCTAAATGATAGGTTCAATATCTCAAACAGTTTCGAAGTCAAAATACAATCTGAAAAAAACCAAAACAAACCACCCAACAAAAAATGAAGGAAAAAACATTCCAGTAACATTACTCTATATGCAGTACCTGGTGGTGGCACAGTGGTTTTAAGCACACCATCAGATGCTGTCCCACACAATGTTCATTCTGTCAAGGATCCCTGACCTTCTCTAATCCAAACTAAACCCATGTTCTGTGCTATCTGGGACAGATTCTGCAAAATGCACAGCACTTTCTGTGGAGCTTTAAAATTGAGAGGTTTTGATTATTTAATATGGAAAGAAAATCAACAGTGTTATTATAAATTACAGACAGAGAGAGGGGGAAAACTGGAAACATCTTCACATCATCAATGTCAACACCTGCCAGATGAACAAATGTTCAATTTTCACACTGATGCATTTGAAACATGCAGTTTTAAAGAAAGCAAATTAAAATCTTAAATATTCCAGGGAGAATTTTATCAAGATTTTGATAAAATGGTACAAATTCAGACTACATTAAAAACCTTCTCCACAGAGACCAAAAGGACAAAGGGTAAATCCTGCAGTTTCTCTCCTTCCAACAGTGCCCATCTCTCAGGGGCTGGCGGCGAGGGCGGTGCTTGCCAAGGTTCCTTTGTTGCTGTAATTCTGCCTCGTTATAAACAGTGAGGACAAGCCAGCCCTAGCACAGCCCAGAAACAAAGACATGGTTGTAACTTTTACACAAAGCAGGAAGGCACATCAAAGCAGTGGATGATCTGGAGGAAAAGCAGTGGATGATCTGGAGGAAACGCTGACACTGGCTGACAACAGAGCACTGAAAAGACTAAAAACCAACGGGCCCAAACAGAGCCAGGCTGTTCCATCACTGATAAGGACCACATATCCAAGAGAAATACAACTGAGAAAACTCCCCTGCTGCTTTGTGCCTCTGATTTCCTTGTATTAGTCTGTGAAACATTTTGCAGATGGATGTAAAGCTGCAACACATCACGGCTGTTCCATGCTCTCACAGAAGTGCTCTGGGTGCCATGGTTCCTCCTTAGCTCCTTGCTGAGGCTGCTTCCAGGGCCACACAACTGCTCTGGGAATCATCCAAAGCACCACACACAGATGACCAATGCAGTCTTCCCTGAAAAGATGAAGCAGTAACTTTTTCTTCTTTAAGATGCAAAAACATAGATTATATCCAGACTTTTTTACACAAGGGTTTCCTGCTCGCTATTCTGGCAAGGGACAAGACAGCAACAAATTACTGTCCAACTTATTGCCCCCACAGCACTTCCAAACACACAGACAAGGTTCTCTGTGGTCTGTGAGTACAGCCTGCAAAGGTGATTATGCTGCTTGCATGGCAATCACACAAAGAAAGCCTCCAAATAAAGGTGCTGGAAGAGTGATTAGCATCCTTAACCTGTGTTTTTATTGTTCCCATATGTGACCACCCACACTCCCTGCATTTGTATCCTTTCAGGCGATGACCCAAGAGAGAAAAAAACAGTATCTGTGCTGTAGGAGAATTCACTGAACCAAAGGAATATGGTGCTAACCAAGGTCTGCCTTGCACACCTAGGATTAGTCTACAGAGACTTTTTGCAGGTTCTGTCGCAAGCCCTGGCCTTTATTTGATGGTCTGTAGGTAAAAGTCAATCTAAAAATGAAGTCTGTTCATGAGTCTGTTCACAAGAGGCTTATTATCTTTGCTGTTATGAATCTTGCCAAAAAGATCCATAGCAGCAGCTTTTATCAGCTGGACTTCCCTAGGCACTTCTGCTACCCAAATAAACCCTGAAAAACATATCCAGCCTCACTTTACATCGTGATGCTGAACACTCACTGCCACCAGGGATAGCAAAACGCCCCATTATCCTCAGGTGCTGCTCTGAAAGCTTAAAATCCACAGAGGGCTTAGAAAGTGCTCTCCATGAAACAGGGCTAAACTGACATATTGCATGTAGGTCCCTGCAAAATAAAGGAGAATTCTCCAAAAATACTGCTCCTGCAGCAGCAGCATCACTTGTGCTTTTATTTAGGTTTAGCCATTTATCACTAAATAGGTTTAGTTTTTTATCACATTCATCACTAATGGCTTTAGCCATTAAGGTACAGCTATCTCCTCTGAATGGTTTAGTTTAGAAATTAGAATTGTGGGACTATACTCATGATAGCAAAATACATGCATCTGGTGATATTTAATAAGTGCAGTTATCTTCACGAAGACAAGGATAAAAAAAGCACTTTTAAAACAGCCCAATCAAGTAGAATTCTGCAGTAATAGTTCTAAAACAGTGTATCTTCTTAACATGTTTTGAAATAATTACACAATTTTATGAAAAGTAAGAAAGGACAACAAAAAATTTAACTCAGAAGTCAATTTACTTCCTGTTAAATTTACTGCAAATGATTTTTTTCCTGGTTCATAATTTCAAAAAGACAGTTCATACATGAATTCCAATGTAAATGATGCAAATTTTGGTGTTTATTTTGTCTTTATTTTAAAACAGTACAAGTAGAGTGGCTCAGAGTCCAAAGCCTAGCTTGGAAAAAGTGTAGTTACCATTTTCTTCCCTTCCTCCCCAAGTATATTTTTCTTTCAGATACTTCTGCTTTTGCTGGGTTAGGCCAAGTCCAGAAACAGAAACAATTACATAACAAAATCTGTCACTGTGTTGCGACGGTCTGGTGAAGAATCCATGCAGATAAGCCATGTAGCAAGAGATGTTCCTTGGTTTCATCCCCCTTGGCCAGAAGCACGGATTATTTCCAAGTTTCCACACTTTTTTGCATGCTCAGCAGTCCCCAAACTGCCCAAATCTGTGGCTGCTGCCTAAATTGCTGGTATTTCCCCAAAACCCTTCAAGGCAAAAATAATTACTGATATTTCCCCTTATCATTACAATGAGAAGCTTTTCAAAATATGAGCGCCAGAAATATTTTTCTAAACAGGGAAACTCTCAATCTTGGCAGCACAGACTCCTGGAAGCTCAAGGGGATGCAGATTGAGGGGGGATGCAGATTGGAGGCAAGCAGGAGGTAAAGCAGACCTGATTTTGGGAGCTTTTAGGAAGACACAGAACCCAGTTTATTTGAGCATAGGATAACATGATTAGCTCAGTAACAAGAGCTGACTGTTCTTAAAGTGGCTTCAAGTGCATTGAGGATGAAAAGTCTGGACTTTACACTCAGAGATCAGAAAGTTGAGGAAATTTTGGACTCTGAAATAGGCAGCAGGCCAGCCTGTCATGCAGCATATGCTGCAAGATAAAAACAGCATTTTACACCAAACGTCCTTTTTTTGGAAATGGAGAAAAGACACTTGGAGCAACAAAATTGGCTTTTCCAATATTCCACAACCACTGCTTGGTGGGGAGAAAGGGGAAGTACTGTCAGCTGTTTTTTTCTTTAGAAGTGCATAAGAAATAGCCATTTAAATTATTTTTTTTTTAGAGTCCCGAGTCCTTTTTCCTCTGTGAACACACTGGACTAAACATGAAGACAGTACAGGCCACTCTTTGTCACCATTGCCAAAATCAAGCTTGAAACAAAAGTGCAAATGAATCCCCTTCATTAATTTCAAACCCAAACATCAGACATGAGAAACATGAGAAGAAAGGCTGCCTGAAGCTCAAAGACTTTGTTAATTGTTTCTGATAGCACAAGCTGGTATCTTTTGTTAAGTACAGCTGAAACAACATCTTGGAAGGATTAATACAACGGGGCTGGCTGCACAGACCCTTATGAGGCTCCAGGTGAATGAACAATTCATTAATATCAAATCACACTATGAAATGGGAGCATGTCCAAAATATTTTTATAGGAGGCAAGCCATGGCTTTTCTCTTTGCAATGCATAATTTAGGTCTAATTAGGAAGCTTTTTTTTTCTTTGACATGGGGAATAAGTAGAGGCTGAGGTTTTTTCCCTGCAATTAAGTAACACAATCCCTCCCACATGAGAGAGAAAAAAAACCCCTATTCTGTGAAAGGGATGAAGTTACACTTCTCTGTAATAGTACAGCCTGTAGCCAAGCTCTGCACCAGGTCTGGCTCTGTGTCATTAAAAAGGGCATTGGAGGAGCTGTGCCGAGTCTGAGCCCCTGATCAGCTCCCACCTCCCCAACAATGGTCAAGAAATTGGGCAGTTTTTAGTCAGCATGACTGAACTGCAAAACTGCACATCAAGTTTATCACATGAATATGAGTTCTCCAGAGGAAGCATGCCATTCTGCAAAAGGCTTCATAGACTTTTCTGTAACAACCTGTACATGAGGACAGTTGAGCTACTCACAGCTTTCAGAAGGACCAAACCAAAGGAAAACAGCCCAAGAAAATCCAATGTACAGTAACTGTTTAGGTAGCACCACAATCAAGTGGACATTCAGGCATATTCCAGTAGCATATTTCTCCTCTAACAGAGGAGATATATGCCAAGCCCATCCTCCAGTTCATTCTTGATGAATATTTTTATCTAGGATCCATTATAACATCCAAGATTTTCTGGCCTTCCAGTACCTAAAGTGGCTCCAAGAGAGTTGAAGGAGGACTTTGGACAAGGGCCTGGAAGGACAAGAAAAGGGGGAATGGCTGCCCAGTGCCAGAGGACAGGGTCAGGTGGGATATTAGGAAGGAATTCTTGGCTGTGAGGGTGGGGAGACCCTGGCACAGGTTGCCCAGAGAAACTGTGGCTGCCCCCAGATCCCTGGAAGTGTCCAAGGCCAGGTTGGACAAGGCTTGGAGCAACCTGGGACAGTGGAAGATGTCCCTGCCCATGGCAGGGGGTGGCACGGGATGAGCTTTAAGGTCCCTTCCAATCCAAACCCTTCCAGAGTTCTGTGATTTTCTGCTCAATTATAAGCTTTCTGGAAATTGGGATGTATTTCCCAGAAAGAATAATAGATAATGTCAAGAACATATTTTCATACCAAATAGAAAACACTGCCTTTCTCTTCAAAACACTGGAGGGGTTTTATGTTTGGGTAGGTTTTTATAATTTTCCACTGAATTCCCTTCACACTGAAAAAGCCAAATACCATAAATATAGTAAGTCAGTTACAGTTTAAGATAAAAAGGAATTTTTAATTTGTCTTATTTTACATGTACTGGATTAATGAGTCTACATGAACCATGAAGAGGGAAAAAAATGGAAATAAAGAAACTGGACATTCAACAGAATTATAAAAAATACCTTCTCAAACATTGCAGTAAGAAAACAATTTTAGTTTGCTCTTTTGAAAATATCAGCAGATCATGCAGTCTAAGTGCCTCTCAAAGAGCACAAGCCTCCAAGTCAGAAATTTATCCTACTGCCAGCATTTATGACCTAATCCTCCAAGTATCTGGAAAACTAAAATATTCATTAGCTGAGAGAACTGTATCATCATTCATACATGCTGGAAAGCTGCTGCTCAGATAACCTCATCAGAGGGGACACAATTCAGCCCATGGATATGACCAAGGCTTTTAAACTAAAAGAATGCCGGAGTTATGAACCAAAAATTTTGCTCATTAACTGTGTATGGAGTTGTAAGAATAGATCCAGTCCACCCTCCTGACTGCATCTGGCATTATTGGGGTTGTTTGGTTTGGTTTTTTGAGAGGACCTTGAGGGTCCCTCCCAACCCAAACCATTCTGTGTTTCTAAGATGGGCTGGTTCTGCCTTTCTGAGCACGATGCTCCTCTTGCTGTTTCCTGGTCCTCAGGGGCTGCTCAGGGCAGGTAGGAATCATCCTTTTATTCTTTTGTTCTGGTTGTTTCATTACTGGGAATGTGAAAGCCAAAAACCACAAAAGAAATGTAAATAACCAATCTTCGTCAACTTAATCAAGACCTTTTTCTATGGTTTATAAACTGAAAACAGGAGCTGTACATACATCACTACCTGTGATTCTGTGATCTCTCTTTTGCAATGAAGAGAGAAAATAAGCACAGTTCTGTTCCACTGAGGATGTAGAGAGTGATGCTAAATAGTGAATGGCCACAGGGGTTGATAAGGAGAAATTGGAAAGAAGCAAACATAACCAAAACTTATTTTTAATTAAGGCAGCATTGCTCCTGCTGTAATTTCAAGGTTCAGCCTTCGACTTGCAAAAAGAAAAAAAAAATGGAACCACAAATGATTTTTAACTGTTCCCCTCCCCTCTAAATCACCTTCTGGAAGAAATGAGCAGATAAAGCTCTGCAGCAGACCTGGCATTCCCAAAAATACAGAGAACAGACACAGCTCATTAACAGCAAGTTGAATTTAAGCATAAAGGGATCTTAAGAGAGCACAGAGTTTGCATAACAAGTTGCAAACTCAGGGTGAGATGTACAATTTAATACCATTTTAATTTCTTCTTTATTTTTTTTAATCTTCCCAATAAGAAGTTAACAGCAAGGACTTATTTTTTTGCCTTTCCCTGAATTTTGTGGTTTAAACATATAAACTCTACACTGTTGGATTTAAACACTTAGGATTTGCGTCTACTAATAGCCATATTGAATTATTTCCCTCCCAATGAATAAAAACATATCATTTTTCTACCCTTATGAGGCAAGAAAACCTTTAAGCATTGAAATGGCTGGAACACAAGACAGTAAATGAAAAGAAAAAGCTAAACAAAAATCCACGGAGCTTCTGATTAGCCAGAACCTTGTTTGTAAAGACAACCATGTCAGGACATGCTCAACTATTTTAGGTTCTGAGAGCATAAGAAGTTGTGTGGACTGGGTGCTGTCAGGAATATCCTCTGAGCACCTTCCAGAAATGTTATTCCTACCTCCTGAAGGACTCACATTTCTGGACAGTGCAAATCAAATTATTAAGTGTGTATTGTTTAGCATGGCTTTTTCCAGCTTCCACTCCAGTGTTCATCCTACTAGAAACTGGAGAATCACTTAAAAATGAGCATTTTGCTTTTCATATGCAAAGCACTACACACACACAGAAACACAAACCACATACCCAAGAACTTCACCTTGCAACACGGCAAGTCAGCACCTGTTTTGTTACTTTATTGGGTCATTGCACGGATGAACATGTTGGTAAACAAGACACAGACTTCATTACTTGCCAAAAAAAATACTTTCAGGAAGATATGTACAACTGACTTGCCAGGATATCTACAGATTATCCAAAAAGCAACTGAAGACAAAGCCTTTGATTACAGCTGTACTCTGGTGTCCCAGTTAATCTGCAGAGGCAACAGAGTGTCCAATGATTTCCCTACAGACAAGCTTTCCTGGCTCATTATGGCCTCTCACTTTCTCCATCACTAAATGGGTAAACGAGTTAAAGTCTTGGTCACTTTCCCTGCACCTTCCAATTATTTCTGACTTTTTTTTGCTGCACATGTCTCTTCTGCCACAGAAGTGCTTCTTTACAATAACTTTTACAGCAACCTTTTTTTGCTAGAAGTGACAAGTCCTCATGGTCTGCTTTCCAACCACTTTGGGATACTGGAGGTGACAGCAGGCTGGGGGGTTTGTCTGTGAGATCATTCAGTTCAAAGGGATGGGGCATGGCTGCTACTGGCACAGAAAAACTCAGGAGGAAAACCTGAGGCACACACCATGGGCACAATGCTCTTCCTAACCCTTCCAGTGTTTCAAAGGGGACAGGGAGGTCATGGAGTGAAGCCCACAGGAACCAGAATGCTCCCAGCGCTTCCAAATGCAAACATTCCTCCATGGAAAGATTGCCTGTCCCCTGGCAGCTGAGTGGGAAATTCTCTTTCCACATGGTGTCATTTGTTTGAGTAGATCTACCCTTAATGGTCTGCCCAGTCCTGCCTCCAAATCTTTCCTCTGTGAATTAGTGCTATCCACACTGCCTTGATTCTTTCCCTTCTCCAATGCCAAGAGGCTCTTTTCACGCTGCTTACTATGCAGCTTGCTTAATTATAATTACCCTGGCATTCTGTGTATCTGAAATACCTTTCACTTCCAGGAAGCAGAAAATGAGCGAGTAGTTAGTGCTGGCCAGGAGCTCTCCTGGTGTTTACAGCAAACCCAGCACAAATCAGCCCAAAAAGATTCCTTTCTGCCTCGTGGTTTACAACACTCAGCACTTCCTGGGCCACAGGATGCTGGCTTTTCCCCACAGGTCTGGATATTTGCTTCTACTACAGCACTAAGTACATAAATTCTGGTCTAAATGATGTTTTTCCCACATTAGCAATTACTGCTGAACCCGCAGACACGTTTTGTGACCAAGACTGAGAAGCAATTCATACAATTAAGAAGTAAATAGATGCCCATAACCCACTTCTTACAAGAAGTTAGTCCACATCTTGGATAATTTGAGAGTCCCCAGTACTGAGTAAACAGAAGTTAAATCAACTTCAGCCCAATGAATTACAGCTTTGTGGGAAAGAGCTGCAGCCAGCTACATTTCCAGTCTTTAATAGACAACCCCGTTGTGCCCCTGTGGGACTATTAAAAAATTAAAATATTTACTCAGACCTGAAAAACAGCTATATTGAAAAATGTATTTGCTTGTATTTTGAAAATGCTTAATTAAAAGTAAATTTTTATGCTCCTATGATGTATCTCCTTGTCCCAGATGCAGTTTTCCAAGTAGAGCATTAACGTTTTCTTAACTGCTCTAAAACTAAATCCACCTCTGAAAATGAAGTTATGAAGCCTATTTCTGACAGAAAATCAGCACTCAAAATTCATCTGAGGAGATATCAAAGGAGAAAAGAACCTCACGATTCTCTTGCAGCTCTCAGCACCCCACCTTCCTCTAAGATGTGCACTGAGAAACTGCATCAGGTCAGATGTGCAAATATGTATCACATGCATAAAGATTGGATATCCTGAGGAAGGAGAGTAATTTTCATGATTATCTCCTCTCATTACCATTTGGTTCCACTGAAGCTTTTTTAAACTTTAAAAAGTTTTGAGGAAAATGTTTCATAAAGCCATCTTGATCTCCAACATATGTCAACTGAATATAGTAAAGTTTGATACAATCTTGCCTACCAAACATACAAAACTACTTAGAGCAGCTCCCTTGCTAAAAGGGAAAATTGAACTTCCATGCCTTGTGTAAGTGAAACTGAGGAAAGTTTCCAGTATAACGGGAAAGACTGGAAATAGTGTATGTCATGCAGTATTTCCTCAGTGGTAGAACTATTTCCCTTATTTTGTTAGGATTACAGATTAGAGTTGAGCATAAAAAAAATACGGTATTTTAAGTAACAATTTACACATCTCAAGTAAATCATGCAAAACTATTCAAGCTGCTTTCATTTTTTTTACCAGAGGAAGAGTTGAAAAGGAAAATGGAGAATAAACTCTGTGTTGCTGACTTCAGATTACCCACAAAAACTACACAGAAACCTCCTGAACAAGGTTGCAAGCACAGAACAAGGCCTGCATCTGCCCTACCCTTACTGACAGGGTAAAAGGGTACCTAGAAAATAAAACAAAAGCTTCTCAAAGAAGAAATAGAAAAAAAAAAACTGGTGAAGATAATTTCCTGTTATTGCAAAAAACATTTTTCTAGCAATAGCATTCATTTACAGTGGATGACGGACAGGCAGAAGATATCCATCTGGCATAAAAGATTTAAGACAAATTGAATATAGTTGCTTTTAAAAAATGGTGCGAATCATATTCTTATCAACCCACCTTAATGCATGGAATTGATATCACAGCAAACTGGATTTGTACACTGACCTCTTTCAAAATGCTTAATGTTAGCTACAAGGCTCAGTGTAGCTAAACATCAGAATACTTTTAAATTGGGGCATTAGGAGTTACAAGAGTTTAAATCTCTAGTTATTTTGAACTCTGATAATATCCCCTCATGTTGCTACCTCTGAAAGACTCAGATATAACAAGTAAAAAATACTACAGGTACTTAGTAGAGTTCTGGAGCAGTGATACATAGTGTAGCCAATGCTCAAGAAATAGATTCTTCACCCTCCCCAAAAGTCAATCTGAGCAATTCTCTGGTTTCACTTTCAATCTTTGAACACAAAATCAAAATAGAAGCACTTTAAGCACCAGTCTGTAACATTACATAATCCAAAAACAGTTTAGGAGATTAAACAGTAGTGGGGTAGAGTTGTTTCCATTGTTTGTAACTAACTCCCAACACCATGTTACATTTTAGGACAAGCAAGTACAATACATTCTGACTACAGAAGAGAAAACATTGTTCAGTTTGGTTTTTCTTGCCAGTAAATATTTTGTGGCTCTTGCTTAATTCAGAATAAACGTTCAGTATGCTCTGCAAAGGAAACATTAATTTCTGTTCTCCAAACAGAGAATGGTTAGAATCTCCAAACAATTTTCAGAAACAACTTTAAAAGACACAGTTTGAACTCTTCCAGCATCTCCTAGTGAAGTTACATGAGCTACACAGAGAACAAACTACTCCAGGTTGTCATATGGAGTTCAGAGGAACACAGTATTACATTTAAGATCTTGGCATGAGAGAGTCAAAAGATCAAGGTTCGGGTTTGAGACCCATTTACTGTTGACCTCACTTCCTCTGCTCCCTTTTCCTATCACCACCTACTGGAAAGTTAAGCTGCAGGAATGGTTATTGACATGCTTGGCTATGTAGTTGCAATACCTCATCATAGCTAAGGATTATCATCTAAAGTCTCAAAAGTCTTCTATCATTTCTTTCAAAAACACTCAACAGAAAGAGTCAATGTCATGCTTTCAGCAAGATGTCAGGATGGACATTTACAGGCTCCTAACAGCAATTTGACACATTTCTGAGGCAATGAATTTATATTCAGAACTTTTCTTCCTGTCCCCTATAGCAAAGAGGATCAAGAGTCTTTCTGTAATTTTGGAAATATGCATTACGCATGCAGGTTAATTAATTTGCTTCCATGATCAGACAGGGATGAGGCTCTTAGGATTCTTCCTTGATATGAGTAATTCTTGTGGAAACTCCCAACTTCTGTGCTTACTCATAAACCAAGGAGCAAGAGTGCTGAGTAAGGGCACAGCTCAGAACTGCACAGACAGGTAATCTGCCATTACAAATACTCATTAAAGCACTACACTTACTAAAGCTCCCTTTCAATATCCTTTTTCAATCTGAAACAAAATTTACCAAACTTAATATCCAAAGGGCATCTCAAGAAGTTTGTAGACTATCTACCCACCTTTGAGAGATATCTTTATAAAATTATAAGACTTCTTTTTCCCTAAAGTTTTTCCTTTTAAGGGCCTTTGAACAAGTGGGATGTTTGAATCAACCTCAAGGACAATCTGTTGAAGAGCTGAAGGGCAGATCAATGTAACTGCATTTTAGTTTGGGATAAGAAGACTAAAAGCCAGGCTTGATGTAGATGTCAGCAGGAACTTAAATGACAAGTTCTCAGTTGATATCTTACACAGTGTTACATGAAACCTATTTTTCCTACAAAACTGTTAACCTGAAAACCCCCAGGCTTCCCCTATAATAAATAATGATAAGTAAACCAAGCTGAATACAAGGAATGATGGAGATTGGAAACACCCAGGGAAGTGAAAAACGAGAAAGACTTAAAATAGAAAGACTAAATTGATTCTATTTGATTCTCTTCCTGGATTTTACCCATCATTAACAAGAGTTTCATGTTATTGACTCACCTCTCTGTCTAGAGGGTATCCAAAGACAGACCAATGACAAGAGCAGCCTTAGATTATGTTCATTCTTTTATTCATTCCCTTACACGCAAGTGAGGCATCATTTTGACAAAAGTTTCACAACACCTCAAAACCAAAAAATCCTTTACCTCAAGGAACACTGCAGCCCAGGTTCTTTGTTTTGCCTCCTGGTGCCAAGGCCCAGCTTGCCTCAGTTTCAAGAGGCACCTCTCAAGTAGGAGACAGCAGCATTCCTTCAAGTTTCAACACTCACTGGACTCACTACAAATGATGACTGAAACCTCATTTTCACATCCAAACACAACAGGGAGAGATTAGATTGCAGATAAGCAATTGGTGACTTCTGCTACTACAGTGTTAGTGACCGTAAAAGTAGACAAGGTTTCCTTTGAATCTGATCTTGAATGCACTATGACCCTGAGAAACCTTTAAACTTCTCTGTTCCTTAGTTTGCTCCAATTAAACAATATATATATATACACTTGACAAAGTGCTTTAATTGTGAAGACTCACAACAGAAACTTTAGTATTAAAAATAGGATTTGTTAACACCAACTCTAAACCCAATTTCGAACAAATGGCTTGTATTTACAGAGGAAAGCAAAACTACTGGGTCTGAACTAATCCTACAAATAACAGATGTATGGAAGAGCATACATTTTGAAATCAAGATTGTCAATCACAGCTGTGTCTGCAGAACAGCTATCACAAGTCACCTAAATGGTGGAGGAATGGCAGATAGGGAGCAGTAGCCTCTGAAGGCTTTGTGGCATTAAATAGCAGCTGTCAAAATACAGTTCAGCTCCATGGGAACACACCAAACATTCCCAGACACTCTGCCTGTAAGTTTACAAACACTCCATAAATAATGCTTAAGCATCTAACAGGAGAGAGACTCACATGACATTGAGAGCCATCAGTACAAGCAATGCAAACTACAACTTAAGATGAACACATAGAGATAACCAGAGCTCCTGAAGAACTCAAGATTGTTTCTCCTTAGGTATTTAGCAGGTGAAATAAATGTTCTGGACCACACAGTGTGTGCAGAGAGAAGTCAGTAAGAGCCAACCCACAGAGCAAAAAGGAGAGATCTAGATTTGGAACAAGCAACTCAAACACGTTTGAAAGCCAAATTGTTAACAGAGTTTAGAATACTGCCTGTTAACTGTATCTAGCATGGGATTAAAAACAGGCAACAGGTGGGAGGGAAAGATGGAGAGAACTTGAAAATTTTTACTTTTGTTGCTAGTCTTCACCTGTGTCTTAATCATCCAGGGGACAGATCTTGATGGCCTGGATTTGGGGATATACACAATATAAACGATGTTTCCTTCTCAAACAAACGAACAGATTGTAGATACAGAGTTCTGGATTATCAGATATTTTAGTCTGCCTATGATTTTTTCAAGTGACAAACCATAATTAAGTATACTTAGAAGAATTCTTTTCCTCTCATCATTCCTCAGTTAGCTCCTCTAACTTCTGGAGAATTTTAACTCCCCTTTTTGGCATAGTTTACAGACAAACATTCCTGCTCAAACTAACTATGGGAGAGTACATGGGAACACAGAGTTTATTAAAAAACACAGTAAAGAACAAGAAGCATCAACACCATAAGCACAATGATATGATACTGGAAATTCCTAGGTCTTGAAACAGGAATCAAGTACTTCGTGGAAAAAAACCAGATGTGCTAGAACTTGGGAATGAAGCACTCTATAATTTAAGGGAATAAATAGCTCATGTGTGAGTGTTTGGACCACGCTCCTTTGAGTGGCAGTGTCCTTGTCAGGATGCATTCCAGGGACCACAACTTCAGCTGAGCTCCTAGATCAGTACGTGTCTTCCTTGGAGGAGGCATCTGCCTGGAAGAGATATGATGGATAAACCAGCCCTGACTGGCACCCAGCTCCTCAGCAGGCTCAGCAAAACTGAACTAACTGTATCTCCTCTGAGCTTGGGGACTGGAGTGATGGGCCATCCCTACTGCATGGGGAGAGATGAAGGAGAGGGCTGGTCCTGGGCAACAGGGGCAGGGAGAGTCCCCAAACCATTTTAAGACCTTGGTCAAGGCCTTTTTTTGTTTTTCTCTTCACCTTATTGTGAGGGCAGCTGGGAACTTACAGATTTCAGAAAGAACAAAGCACCAAAAGCAGCAAACCAGCTATTTACACTTTTAAAAAATCTTCCACCAGGTGCTGAGCCATGGAAAAATCATTAGATGGATCACTGGATTATTTCCAAACAATAGTTCCTCCTTTTCCAGGAGGCTGAAGGATGGTGCCTTCTGAGAAAACACTGAGCAACCTTTCTGGAAGTTGACCAGCAGTTAACTGGGTCTATTTCACGTGCATTATTTGAGGATCATATAAATATTTCAGTGTGGCATCAGAAAGAAAAAGCTCTCTCTGAATATATGCAGTTTAACCTATATAAGCACACACCTCTTTCAGATTGCTCCTCTCCCTTTGGAAATACATTTTTGAATGATAGACAGTAAAATATATATTATAATGCAGAAGTAGTTAACAGGTGGTGTTCCATGTACTTATGTACACAACTACAAATTAAATTATGACCTCTGTTACCCAAATGACTCACTCAGAACAGTAATAACAGCCTCTGACATGCACTACTGTCACGACTGCCAGCAAACTCCACTGAAGCTTCTTAACCTCTCTGATTAGTAGATGTGGTTTTGGCTACTGACAAGTATGTCTAATTTTAATCATGACACTGAATTTCCACAGACATTGTAGGTTTTCTTCCTCAAAGGGGCAGAAGAGTTTTTAAGTTTCATCCCCCCAAAATTTCAGCTCTTTATTAGGACATGGCTATAAATCACCTGGAATGTACCCTGAAGACACAGGTATAGCTGTGTCTATCTCTAAAATATGAAGATTAGTATCTTAAATAGATGAGAAACTAACTTTTCCTATAACAATTCCCCTCCTTTAAAATGCAAATAATTCCACCTCAATGACACTGTGAAATTACCCTGAAAAAAATTTTACTTACTCTAATCACAAACACAGTGAACAAGAAAATTACTGACACTATCTTCAGAGCAGTTTAAGCAAATAAACAGAAAAACTCCCCCCAAAATAAGATACAATTCCTGCTAAATTAAAGAGAGCAAAAAACCTCCACCTTCCTCCTCTCTTTACACATTTAAGGAAGGCACTACATTACTACAGACTGCCTCAGTTCTAGTTTGCATATTAATCTCCACTTGGGCAGTTTCCAACATTTCATAAACTCATTTTTCTGGCTGGCAATGGGAGACATGGTACACGTTCCGTGTCTGGAACTGGCAAGATTTAGGCCCCATGGGTCCTTCCAGCATGCAATGAAATAAAATGAGCTGTTCTACCAAGGGACAGGACAACATTTTTATCCCACAGTATTCCTTGTTCCCAGTGACCTTGTTAGGCAATTATCCTCCCTTTAACGTGGAAAGCTGGAAGCTTGCCCCTTCAAAGAGCTGCATAATAAACAAAATTGCCTGCCAAGAGTACTTGCCTGTCATACCTGTCTTTCATACTTGGCAAAGATTTCACTATGCCTTCTAAATCTCTTGGACTGGGGCTGTAACCACGCTTAGGCAAGACAGAAACAGTCACATCATCAGGGGAATATCTGGGATTTTTCCTTGAATACACAAGGTAGTTGATGTGTAACACACTAACTCAAAAAGACACCAAGTCTGTCTTTCTTAGGGAGCCCAGCACAACAGTCTGTGCTTCCTACCTGTTTCCAGTACCACAAAATTTTCACTCTACTGAGATAAAACACTATTAACTCAAACAATAAAGATCAAAAGAAATATTTTGCAGACTCACTGTTAACCCCTTTTCCTGAATTTCCTTTGGTAGTATCTGCCTAGACAGATGAGTTTTCCTCTAGGAAACCTATTACTTTTAAGACCCAGGCTGTGGTAAATCTAAGCCAGTGACCAAATCCGTCAGGACCAAGTGTTTGCACCTGGCAGGAAATTACAGCTGACCACTGAAACTAAGAATCCACCTAAATGAATATTGTAGCCTGAAAACTTTTCCTGCTTTTCCAGATAAACTGGGCAGAGCCACAGGAGAGAAGCTTCCCACATGTAAATGGAGCAGCAGCCAAATGGAACTGCTTCATCCTCGCCCTCTTGAACACTAACACTAAATCAAGAACAATTATTTGAAATACTATATGTGGCTCTCTCCAAGGAGACAGAGCTTCTTGCAACTGCTATAGTTTATCACAACTAAATATCCTAAATCTAGACAATAACTCAAATATAAACAACGGAAACCAACTCAAGGAACAATCAACAAAGGAATTCTTGTGTTTCAGATGAAGTATCACCAGGAATCTTTTCCTTGTTCACAAAGAGCCAGCTTGGAGGCAAAAAGTAAAATTATTAAAGCCATGCCCTCATAGAGAAGAGTTAGGATTTAGCAAAAAACACAACTCTGCAAATGAAGTAAAGCACATGAATGCTTCGCTAATCTAACAAAGTTCTTTTCCAATATAATTCCATAAAAAGTTATAGCAGTCCCTGAAAATAATCAGGACTTTGAATGTTTCCACAGGCACCAGGGGGAAAAAAAAAACCCAAACCAAAGAAAAACACAAACCAGAAAACCCGGATCAAAGCACACAGTAAAGCATCAGGCATCAAACTCTGGAGCCATAACAAAGGCTTTACAATCTAAAAAAGATTACACGGTTGCCATTTTAGAGTGTTTCTGTGAGTGAGAGATAAATGAGAACATGGTAAAGGTCCAAAATATACCAGCTGAATAAAACCCAATCTGTTATATTTTCCAAGACAACACTCTGCTCTATGAGCTTTACTAGAAGCAGCACGGTGAGTGCAGCCAAATTTCCCCTGAACAGGAAAACCTCAGACCTGTGCATCAATGGCAAGACAAGCCAAAGAGTGTAACAAAGACCCTTTCAAACATGGGAAAATCTAACTAGGAAGAAAAACCTAGACAAACCAGCTACTGTAAAAGAACCAAAACTTCTATGCCCTAATACATTTCCAGAGGTGAAGTTTTATAGGAATAAATGACTTTATGTGTATAACTTTACATTTCACACTAATGTCCTATCAGCTCTTTCAAAGTCTTTCACCAAATAAGACAAGCAAGAACTGTGGGAGACTCAGAATACACACTTGCAGAATTGATCACAGTACAGTTGCTCTCAATTTTACAGAGTTTTCGCACCTTTGTTGACTTTACACAGTATTTTGAAAGGGAAAAACATCCAGCCATGAGTAACTTCTGAATGCCAGCTCACTGTGCTACCCCCCTGCTACTGAACAAAACATTGGGAAGGTTAGCACCAAACTTCAGCAATTAAAAGGAAAAAAAATCTTTTAAGTTGCTCAACACAAATTAATTACTGTGACAGATCCTGGGAACATCTGATTGCTGAGAACTTTACAGCAGCACACTGGATTTTGTTCAGAAGAAAAAAGTGGGAAAAAACCCTCAAATACTCCAATTCCTTTATAAGATTATGGAGATACCTAATTTTTGTCAAATACATTTTACCACATATCACATGTTTTTCTCTGGAGTTTTACCATCCATTTCTAAATAAACTAGATACTAACACTGTACATATTTTCAGAGATCATCAATTTGGTTTTTTCTCCAAAACTGCGACACATTTAAAACCAGCAGTCTCCATATAGCAAATTAAGGACAGAGAAAGATGACTTAAGGACTGATCTCAGAAATTCATTAAATTGCAGTACACTGCTTCCTGGTAGAATTACCACTGGAACAGGTTGCTTTAAAAACAGACTCGCTTCAGCATTTCCTATGAACACCAGGGGAGCTGCCATTAGGATTAAACTAAGAGGGAGAATCAAAGTAACCCCGTGTGCAGGTTTTGCAAGGAAGTGATTTTTTTGACAAAGTCATAGCAAAATCAGAGACTAGGTTTGAATGTTGACAGCTTGATTAACCAATTAAATATAGGGATAAGCCTCTGTGAAATCACAGGTTAAAAATCAGAGGAATCCCAGGAAAACTTCTCTTTCCTTCCAGCCTGGGAACAGGTAACAGGGGCCGGCAGGGCTGAGCCATGTAATGGACTGTAATATACTAAAATATCCCTTTAAACTGTAGAAAAATATGCACTGGGGAGGTGAGAGTATTCAGATTGCAGATATAAGCAAAGGCATTTGTGATGGACTAAGTAAACACTGAAGCAGCTGTGATCTTATGAGGAGCGTGAACAGAGAGACAGAGAGAGGTGAGATGAAAATGAAATCTGCCCCTAGACAGAGAAAAGATCTCCGTTCCTAGAAATGAAGAAAACCTTTCCTTTTGGAATGGTTCATCTCTGAAATGGTGCCCCATGAGCCCATGACCCATGTGCAGCTGTGGGAGGCTGTGTGACATGGCAGGGACTTCACAACTGCAGATTCCCGGGTGGCTGCTTTTGTGAGAATTAAAAGCCACAAGAAGACTGTTCTTTCTTGTGGAGAAGTTACCATAACATATCAAAAGAGACTTCTCTCTCCAACAGAACCGATGAAAGACTATTTTATAAGTGGTAAGCTGACCTAGAGTTCCAAGTTTTGTCTTTATACATTGTCTGTGAGAAAGGAATGAAGCTGTTGGGGGAGAGGGAAGTGTTTTGAAGATTTTATTCTGATTTTTATTAATTTTGTCTCACTTGTAGTTTTGTTAATAAACCTGTCTTTATACCCTTTTAAGTTTCGAGCTTGCGTTGCTTTTCTCCTAATCCTATCTCACAGCAGAAAGAGAGCAAATAATTCCAGGAGACACTCAAACTACACATAATTTGGGAAACAAATAGGTGAACTTGAAACCACTACACCCAGTAAAGTTTCTTAAAATCAGGTTTTGACCATTTGCTACTTATGCATCCTAAAATACAGGAACCAAAGGTCAAGGCAGAGAGCAAGCTGAGAAACAGAAAAACAAAGCTTTTGGAGTTTCATGATTTAAAAGGTTTCACTGCACAACTTCTTTGTATAACATGCCTTTTAGAAAAAAAAGTATTGAACTGCATCTGTCTTTTTAGCAAAGCACAGAAAAGGCAGGGAAAAGAAAGTAGAGCACAGGAATACAAAGTGAGAAGTGAAAGCTGAGTTCACATTTCAATCCTGTGAAATATGCTCTATTAGGACTGATGTCACCAGAATGTCAAAATGTGTTTTAAGTACAGCATTTGAGTTCTGAAATTGATTTCTCTCTTTCTTAAGGCAATATTAAGATTACATTTTACTATTTTCACACTTTATCAACAAAATATGGAGGCTTTTTTCAGTGTTTGTTTTGGGGAGCACATACATAGCCCACATCCCTTAATAGGTGCAATAGCACTGGTTAAAACAATTGCAGCAGAAAGATAAAACAATCAGCTTCATTAACATTTTGATTAAATGTGTATTCTGGTTAAAATCAGAAATTTCCTTCTTGAAGTACAATCCTGCAAGTGTGAAATATGAACATTAAGAATTCATTTATTTCTCTGTTAATTACAGTGTTACCATGTCAGGTAAATTATGGCCATACTGAAATCTTTGTAAACACAGCTACAGCAAAAGGAAAACTGGTTGAACTGCTTTCAATCTGGTTTTACTCAGACATTGTTCAAAGTCTGGTGAGCCCAAGTAACTCCAGTCACTATCTAATTCCTTCCTGATATGATGGGCTGTGCAGTATTTGCCTAAAGCAAAGTCTAACAGCAACAGATAAACTTGGATGTCTTTGCAGCAGGCAAAGGCTCTGGGCAGGGTGAAGTACAGAGGTTTCTGGCTTTTCGTTGTGCTGTGAAGTAAATGAATCAGCATTTTGCTTTCCCTGCTGGGTTTCTCCAGCCCTGCTAGCACTGGATGGAACGAACAGGATTAAATTTATCTGCAGTCTCCTCCCAGGCCCCTGGGCATCTCCTACCAGGAGATCCCTCAAGCAGCCCATGGCCATCTCTCTGCTACCCCTTCAGCTCTTTCTACTGACCTACAAAGAATGCAGTGTTTTGATTTGCACTGCTAGAACACACAACCAAACATCTAAAAACTTTTTCAAAGTAAAAGCTCACATTTTTATTTCTTTCTTAGTATTTAGCAACACCTGAAAACAAAGAGCACTAACGTTGTTCTCCAAAAAGAGACTGTCCAATTCAGGACAACTTCAACATATAAGTGATGTGGGAATGAGCTTAGAAATCTGTTTATGAAATGTACAGTGACAATCAACCTCTGGATTCTAGGATCCACATTAGAACAGAAGCAAGTAGCCTACTCCCTCTTATTAGGTTGCTTGCTAGGGATTACTTATTATTGTTTGCATTATTACTTATTTGTAGATATTATTACTGCTCAGCTGAACATTTTCATTATTGATGAATGCCACTGCACCTGATGTCATACAGCACTACACACTTGAAAAGAAAAGAGCAATTGTACTGTCTGAGTTCCTGGGGAGATGCAACTAATGGAAAAATGGTGCCAAAGTCCTTCAGCCAATCCTCTCCACCTCCAGCTATCCAAGCCAAGCTGAACACAAACTACAACAGTGCTAATTCTATACAGCATGGGAATATTGAGGAAAATTTAATAAAAAATGCTGCAACAGTTGAAGTCATTGCATTGCATAAAGCCCAAGAGGCTTGAAGGACATATCCCATTCTTTGATACACAACCTGAGACTCCAGCTTGTGGCTGCATCAAACAGACAACAGGGGCTTGCCATCTGTCTTCCATTTCACATTTTGTCTCTAACGGGAAAGGATTCTGCTCACTGATAACCAGAACATGCCCTTCCAGCAATTTATCAGACCAAGCATTCAGAAGATGCAAAATGAGAAATTCTGTACAGCTGAGTGTGAAGGTTTGCAAGCTCCACCAACCACAATCTCAGGTAAAATCTGAGTCAGTATCAGAACATGGCTCCAAGTGATGCTGAGCTAGTCCAGGTGGAATCTTTGGAAATAGACCAAGAAAGTTTTTCCAGCTTCTTTTCCCAGAGGACAAAACCCTCTCTGTTACAACACTCATATTATCCCCAGCTAATTAACACACCTGCACAGGCAAAAAAAATGTGAATTATACATGTAAAACCTAACTTCAAGGAAGAGAAATCTCTCAGAAACTTTATAAAGTCACAAGGAATGTACAGGAAAATTCACAAGTCTCAAGAGTATTTGCTTCTCCCTAGGATGCTGACAGAACATCTACCTCATCTTTGTTCCAGCTTTGATACAATATTGTACAGCACCAGTTACATGGAAATTTCTCCAGTTTGCACAGGGAAGGGCTCGGGCTGTGCAAGGACAGCAGTGGGTGCTGCTTTGCAGCACAGGCAGCTGAGCTCAGCGTGGTCAGTCCTACATGGCTGGATGGGAGCTGTGGGCTGTGTCCCAGCTGGACAGCTCAGCGCTCAGCCTGTGAGAGATGGGGCAGGCAGCAAACCACAGGACACTGACAGTACTTGGTGGGGTGTCCCAACCAGGCACCCACTCCTGGGCTCCTGCAATAGGAAACACAGACAAAACCCACTCTGGATAAAACCAAACCACCACAACCAAATCCCCAAATCCCTGAACAAACACAAGTTTCACTACCCATGTCCTGGGCATGCAGCAAGCAAACAATTACCCAAACCACTCAACTCGTCAGGGGTCCAGCAGAAGCAGAACAATTCTGCTACTCAGTACAGCAGCACTGTCACTGTCTTACCTCTCCAGAGCCCCACATCCAGCTCCAAACATTTCCCTCACCCGCCCCTGCTTCTCTCCTTGCCTCTTACCTTGAGCACAGAGAACAGATAGAGCTACACTGGGGTATTTATGCACAGACTTTTTAAAAGGCTTACACAGTACAGACACTGATGGACTGCAAAGTGACGGGTTTTTTGTACCTTTCCTAACAAATTACTTCAGGAGATTGAATGGTTAAGCAATTAAAAAGTGCTATTGAGTGGACTTTGGAAAATAAGACCCTGATCAGAAGAGCATTATGCATGCTGCTCTCCATTTACTGTGACTTCCCCCACTAGAACTCCAAGTAAGACCACAGGAAAAAAACCCCAAAATCAGAGAGATATAAACAGGCAAAGTTTCAAGCTACCTTTAACTCTTATGAGGCAGCAGGGTGCCCCTACTAACCAAAGCAAAACTAAAAACTGCAGAACAGGGATAGGTTCTTCTGCCTTGGCCTGCCTGGGACACCTTGCCTACAGCAAATGTTTTCAATTACATGAGTCTGGCATCCTTTTTTGTTTGTGCTTTTGAGAGTATAAAACACTAGATACGGCTGTCTTTCCTTTGAAGTATTTGAATGCTCAGTGTCTGAGAAGCATTAAGTGGTCAGCCCAGCTTGGAGAGCTGTTAATTCAAAACAGAGCTGTGTAACCTGCACGGTTTGTTTAAAGCAAACAAAGAAAACATCCCTCTGAGACTCACCCAAAACTTTTTTAATATTAGGATCAGCTTTATTCACTGGAAAGCAGAATGAAACAGCAGCAAGAAACACAGATTTATTTTTAAAAAAAGGAAAATACCCACACAATAATACAAGTAGATGTTTTTTGCAATCTAGAGTAGGAATAATGCTAAAACCCTTCCACAGCCCTCCCAACAAGATTTATTTGCCAGTTGGATGAGGTCTTAAAGAGAGTATAAAACGCACCAGAATTCAAGCATGCCATCACACGTGATGTGTGCATCAAAATTTTTAAAATAATTTAGAGCTTTTCCCTCACCATCTATAGAAGCATCATTTTCCAGAAAATGATATTCCAGTAATCGACAAATAAAGGAACTGAAAATAAATAAACTGAAAATAAATGTGGGTTTTTTTCTCCTGACTTGCATTAAAGTCATCACAGATGTTATTACAGAGTCTTGCAAAAAAAAAAAAACCAAAACCAAAAAAACCCCAAACCAAAAAACCAAAAAAACCAAAGCCAAACAAAAAAAAAGAACAAGTCATGATTTTCAAAGGAGTAATTTTCTGTTTGAATGTGTCCCTTTGACAAAACTGAGATCATGCTTCATCATGACTTTCAGGGTACTTTTTACATTAAAAATTTTTCCATTTTAAGTTATTATAGCCATAGAATACTGCTGCTAAGTAAAATCAGTTTTTGTTATCAACCAGACGAAGCTCAACTTGTTGCTGCTCTGGTAATTAATTCCCTGGCATTTCGCTTGGCCAGAAGGGGAAGAAAGGTTTCTTCCCGGATATTTTTCCATTTAGAGTCCTTAATGAGTTTGCAAGTTTCATCCATCAACCACAGCAGCAGCAGAACTTGTATCCACACAAGTGGCAAATCAGTTTATAAACATTTAGAATTACTGTGTTTGCACAAGCTTTTGTATTTAACTGCATTGATTTAAGAGCAGACTTAAAGTGGACTGGCACATATGCTTAGACAAGGCTTAGCTATGATAAACTGACTTGGTCATTAAATACCTATATAAGAGCTCATTTTCTTCAGGGAAAAGATGGGGATTAATTGCTAATTGAGCTATAATCACACGTTATAGAAGATTAACGTCTAGTTCATCCCTAGGGGAAAAATTCACTTAAATAAAAGACTTCCCCTGTTTTTTATACTACATTAAGTATTTATCCACAAAATAAAGCACTGGGAAATCCTGGAAGAGTCCTTTCATGGTTTCAGTATTTTGGAAAAAAAAAAAAAAAAAAAAGAAATTTGGTTCTTAAAGTACATTAAATTCTGCTCCTTGATCCAACAATAATTACCAATCTCACATTTGGTTTCAGCGCTGATATAGATATTTCTTACAATTCTGGAAGAATAGATTTAACTTAATCTCTACTGTACTTAGAACCACAGTAATTTATACATTAATATATATTTATATTCCCATAAATGCATACTGTTTTACTCAGAACTGTATACTAAATGCACTAATCCATTTAGTAAATGTGCACTTTAGCTAGCACACTGGATTCCAAGTACTGCTTATTTTAATAACATATGCTTGAACTCAGCTCTGAATAAGATATGCACTAACTCCATACAAGAAATCTGCTTGAAAGTAATTTTTAGTTAAAATTTGGCCCTGCAAGGATGCAGATATTAGAACTAAAATATTTATTAAATTTCAAATAATCAGTATTAAAGACTCCTTGTCAAGATTTACTTTTTAAAAGGAGAAAGAAATGCTGTTACATGGCATATTCAAAACCAAAATACAGTTCTGGGAAGGTAAACACTTTGCTGCAAGAAGTCAGCAGCTCCCTGATTCAAAGTTTTCAAAGGAGGGTTATGCAATACAGAGTTCTAGAGATGGAAAGATTGGGCTCACAGTTATTAACTGGTAAGAGAATAAGGAAATGAGTGCAGAACAACACACAAAAAGTAGGAGATTGAAACTAAAAGCGGATTTTGCTCACAAGAGGTTTTTGTTCTTTTCTCCAGCTGCAGGATGCAAGACAAAAAGAACAGAATTTAGCATAAGGAGAGACAACAAAGAACTGGCCTATTTTGGCTTCTTCTTAAATCCATATCTATATAAACTTTCAAGCAAATAAACATTTCTCTTTGCTTCAACTGCCACCCACTGGAAAAGGAAAGCAACATTAATTCCAAATTGCAAGACCCAAAATAGGTCAGAAAATCAATCTGACAGACACTGGTACAGATTACATTAAAACCCTGAGGTTGCCTTGAAAAATCTTAGTGGCACTGCAAGAGATCAGCAACCTTGCAAATTAAACTGAAACAAAAACCAGGATACGGCAACAAACCAGAGCTCCACTTGCTCTCTCCACCCTGGCCCTGGTGAGGGCATTTGGGTTGTATTACAGAAGTTTTGGGGAGGAGTTCCTGAGGATGGAGCAGGGCTGGCAGCACAGGGTGTGACATGGACAAGCAGCATGGCAGAGCCTGGCATTTCTCATCACTCTGCGCTGCCCCTGCCACGCTCCAGGTCCATCTCTACACTCACGGTACTTCTCTTTCCCACCTGCTCTTCCCCTCCACCAGAAACCAATCAACTTCCTTGCCCAAATGGCAGTTTCAGCATTCCTGCTTTCCCTTGTCAGCAACCCCCACTTTCCCTCCAATGGACATGTGGGGTGTCTGTGGTGAAGATCCAACAACTTCATCTTTTGGGACACAGAGCCACGTGGAAAGGCTTGCTGAGCAAAAAACCCATATAGGCTGCAACAGAGCACTCTCACTTACTTTGGACAAAACTTGTTCTAATTTTAGATAAAATGAACCCACACATACACCTACAGCGCTTCCCTAGGTCAGCCCTGTGAGGTGTTTGCACACCAAGCCTGCACTGCAGGTGCAGTGACAGCAGTTCAACAGCACGCTGCACATGTGCCACAAACCCCAACCTTCCCTGGAACTGACTGCTCTGCAGAGAGGCAGCATGGGGAGCTGAGCTTCCATGGCTCAGCCAGGGAAGGCAAAAATCACAGCTGAGACTACTGAGGGAATGAGACAGACATGCCCTGAGCTCCTGGAGAGGAAAATCAACCTCTGGTGAAACGAGACCAAATAAATGGGGAGAATCAGATTCCAGAGGACCTCCAATAGTTAAGATATTCTAAGGTGTGTGTGCAACAGAACAGATACTCTGCAATTCCAGATGAGCTGAGAGGTACAAACTGATTGCAGATTCTCTCACTATAAAGATCCAAGAAAACTGGAGAAAGGAAAAGAAATCCTAAGAACTTCATACACACATGGCAGGGATTAACAGAGAGACCTATAAATTTTTGGTCCAAATAACATGTTCTTCAAATGGCCTTTACTTAAAAAAAAAAAAAAATAAATCCACCAGGAAAAAAACACCTGTCAATATTCCCTTATGAAAATTCTCTTCTGTTAATGCAAAGGTGAGGAATCCCCAGTGGAATGACTTCAGGGGACTTGCAGAACAAAAGATGCTTCTTTCACTGGGCAGAGCTGGGGCCATGATACTTGCCAAAGTTGTAATACTGCTCCAAGCTGTGCCTCCTGCTCTCTAGTTCCCCAACATGACTTTTCCTAGGCAAATGCTGTCTGCTGACCTCTGGTTTAACCTGTCCTTCCCTAACTTGTGCTAGGTTTGAAGGAATGAGGTAGCTGGGGATGTAGGCATCTCCTTTACAGCCAAGAGAATGGGAGATGATGACATGTTCCAGCACCAATGGCTCACTGCATACAGTCTATAGCAAAACTGGTCGAATTTTAGCTCCTAAGTTACCTGGCAAGGTGTAGGTCCACAGCAAAAAGCTCTTGCCCCTGGGATGCTGTTTCTTAGGTAAACCTGTCAGAAATAGCAACTGTCGGCTCCTGTCAGCTACTGAGGAATGTAAGCAAAGGTAACCTGAGAGGGCTCGCAATTCCCTGACACACTAATCTGCTCTGGATATTTGGCAATCAGCACCCCCAAGTCATTAGTGAGACTATCTGAGTTCAGCAAAGGCCACAGTCATCAGACACTTAAGGAAACAGCTGAACCCTTGTTGAGCAATTCACAGCTCAGCATGAGCACGGCCTTACAGACCAGCACACTGGATGGGAAGAAAGGTAACATCATTGATCAGCAAGTGCAGGAACCAGACTATTAAAAAAATTATTTTAAAAAACCCAAATCCATCGATACTGAAAGCATCTATAGTCAAATCTACTCCTTCACCTGCAGAGATACTTGTTTGACTATGGGTTTCAGATCTAGTTAAACAGAGTTTGTTATCAAAATTATAGAATCTGACTGCACCTGCTTGATGTAAGACAGTCATCTGTGCTCATTCTTACAGAAATATACATGAAATACTTTTTTTGTTTTGATAGGCAAGAGTAAATCTTACTTTCACGAGAGTTTTTCAGTAAAACATTCAGACACACAATGGTGTTCCTTAGCAAGTGAAACAATTTATCAACAGGCCCTCATGAAATCAGTGAGGTACAAAATACCCATTTTGGTTACAAAGTCACACCAGCAACATTTTGTCACCAAGAGCCATTCCAAAACATATCATAAACATCTTGATTTAAAACATACAGGGCATGTACAGGGCACTCAGTGTCATATTTCAAATATGACAGTTTTTCAGTGTTATTGCACTATGTCTATTTATCTTACTTTTCCGTGACCATACAAGTTGAAAGCATATGATAAACACTACTTGTTACTGGCTGGACCACATCTTCCTACCAAACTTCTGCACACACGACTTTTTGAAAAGGAGGGACTGCTTCTTTTAAGAAAGAAATACAGGATCCTTCTTTTGTTCAAGCAAGAATCAAATATAGTCTCCTAGAAAAGCAGAGTTCAGACATCAAACAGTGTGTTAGCAATTGCTTAGCTACCTTTGCATTCAGAATTTCCCACACAAAGACAGACTTCAGAAGCCAAGCTTAACCTTGAGTTTGGCTCTTAAGACAGTTTTGATCATCTTTTTACATACCTATCCACATGTTCAAGCATCTAAATCTTGAAAAAAAATTAAAAGCTTTACTATCAGAAAGAAAAATCTGGTATCACAACCAAAAATCCTACTTCCTTAAGCCATTCCTCATAGTGAATACTAATACACTCAATGCACTGAAGTAAACTAAATAACTGTGAAATGATGAGGAATGAAGTGATCCTGACAAACACTCAGATTTCAAGAGTTCCTTCTGCAGAAAAGCCATGGCAGAGGTTTAACTGCACTTCCTCAAGAAACCAGAGAATATGATAGAGTCAAGTGTAAAAAAAAGGATTTTATTAGAGCTCTGTTAATAGGTGTTGATGGGGATAGGAGTAGATAAAATCAAACACTAAGAGACTAGCTCAACACCTGAGTGCTAAACAGACACGTAGTTTTCTCTTTCTCATCTCATCAGTACAAATTTATCACAAAATAAACAACAAGGTTAAACAACACAGGTCTGGGCTTACAGCTCTGCATCAGTAGCATGAATTACTTCATAGCTCAGGGGTGGGGGAAGATGAGCTGAAGTTTAGATTTAATGCATGTGTTTCAAGATGTGCTGTATCTACAGCAGGCAGCCAGGATTAAAACAAGTCCGTAAACATCTAAATAATTTTTGAGACTGCAAAAGACTAAACAAAATGCAACTCAAAGCCACTCTCGTGCACCTGTACGTGACATTTTAGAGATTTTCAGCCATCCACGAGGTGAGAAACAAGATTCTAATTCAGGTAACTCCTCTGAGCCCCATGAGGTGGAAAGGACATCAGCCCTTGTGCACCTCTTTAGAAAAGAGGGGCACCCTTACTCAGGGGTCTCGGAAGAGCCTGTTTTAGGAGGGTCTCAGCCACAGACACAGTGTCCAGAGCAATGATACCCTGCCCTGTTATCCAGTCTCCAAGGAGCTCTCCTGACTCCACTCTCTATGGGTAAAAGTGAAACCACCTGGCTACATCTCAGCCAAGTAAGACCATGGCCTGCTCACAGCTCGAAGCAAAAGTACATGAAATAGCAGCATATGTACATACATTACCCAGCTGCTTTGTTCTCAAAAGCAGGTAGTACCTTGGAATTCAGAATAACCTTGTTCTGAGGCACAGAGGTACTGCTGCTTTTCTTTTTTATGTTTGATAGTTGGCTGATTAAATGGGAGATGGCAAGCACACACCCTCCTCCCTTAGCAGTCAGGCAAGTATCATTCAAGGTTAAAACCTTAACATGGATCAGTTCCACGAAGTTATCTGTGATAGTCATTCCCAGACGTTATGGATGGTGATTATTATCATATGAATACCAACTATGTTTAAGTATCCTTAAATAAACTTTTCCAGATACAGCATTGCACTCAATGGCAAAGCAATTACCAGAAAACACATTAATTTCAGTAAGAGGATACCATAAAAAGTATTCTGTGGTTTTATGCACTTTCTTGGCTTGAGCAGTATTTGCAAAGAATTTATTTTACGGCCTGCCTCTTGGATTTGCAGCTATTGATACAAATCTGCGCTGCATCACTTCCATCTTTTAGTCAAAAACTGTCAGCTCTATTGTCAATCAGAAAAAAGCAACGGGTTGAAAACATAACTTCATGGATGTCACCAAAAGGCAGACATACTATTCCACTTGCCTGTTTTTTAATTAAAAGAAAAAAAAAAGCCAACAGAAAATGATTTGAAGCACACAGATATACAATCCGATTTCTATCCTCTGTAGCAATGTTACGTGTAATAACAGAGTCTAGTCTAGAGCAAACCAGAAATAAATCCGGCATGTCTCTTGCCAAGGTCAGATTTGTGCAGTTCCCAGTACTCCTGTGTGCCAGATCCCTCATTTCTCTACCTTTCCTGGTGTCTCTGGCACAGGAGCAGCACACCGGTGTAGCTTCTAGGCACAAAGGCAGTATGGATAACCTAGGTGGTCCTGCAGAGTTAGAGACAACACACTGGAGCAGATTTCTGCTGAACTACTCAACTAACATAAAAACCTGTCAGGGCAGCTCTGGCTTGAAGAGGCAGTGCCTCTTTAAGAAAGTGTAGAAACTCTTTCGGGTAGAAATAACTGCCTTTGAAATAAGAACACAACACAGGGCACTTCCAGCATTATTTTACCAAGGCTCTAAAGAGCTCTCCCAGGCTCATTTCTGTTAATTGCATCTTTGCAAAGTGCAGCCAAGCGGATGCAGAATGATTACTTTAAATGGCTCTGAATGGGTGCAGCTTTCCTCCTTTCCTTATTCCTGCTCCTTGTCCTTTGGCTCCACATGGAGCTCTAAAGAAACAAATTCTGCACTTGGGTTATGCAGATAAAGGCAGACTCTGGAGAAAGATGACAAGTTCTGTCACAGAGCAGCAGTTAAAAATCTACTGGAACACAAACTGGTTTGGTGCTTTTTAGGCAGCTTTTGGATAGAACCTGATGAGCAGAATGAAGAAGCTGCATTCAGTGTAAGGATAACCCCAGAGTAAAAAGCCACATAATCTTTCTCATCAGTGGATGATTAACAGAGGAATTTGGCTCCTAATGAAGTCAGCCAGCCCCCAGACTCCACTGGTAAATCCCTTCTTGTCATCTTTCACATTCAGCTCTGACTCATCTGCAACAAACAGTTCAATCCCCAGCCTATTCCTTTTTCCCTCCATCCTTTCTGCAGTAGTTAAAGTACATACTTTGCAAAAGCAGTGAAGGGAATTGTGGACTACAGGCACGCAGTGCACGGGGACTGCATCAGGAAGAGACACACCTGAGTTAGCTTTGGGGAACTCAAATACCTGTGTCAATGAACACCATCCAGGCACATACCTCAGTGCTGGCCAACACCTGTGCAGTATTTACACTGCACAGCCACACTGGGGCTTGGGCCACTGCAGCTCCCTGTAGATCAGCTGCCCTGAGTGAGCCTGGCACATGCACACCTGCCACAGCCCCACCTCTGCACAGCTGGGGAGTGAGAGGTGAGGAAGGGGCTCCTCTTTTTGGGAGCAGCAGCCAGAACTGAGCTCCGGCTATGGATGGGCAGGGTGCAGATTTGTGCCTCTGCACAGGGGCAGGGTGACAGTGAAAGCCTTCAAATGGGGACAAGGATGGATGGTTAATTTAAACTGTTAGGCCCTGAAGTACTCACCAGAATCACAGGCTGGTTAAGGTTGGTAGATCACCCATTTCCATCCTCCTGCCACAGGCAGGGACACCTTCCACTAGAACAGCTTGCTCAAAGTCCTGTTCAGCCTGGCCTTGAACGCTTCCAGGGATGGGACTTAATCTGAATGGACTTTAATTGTAATGACTGTGGCTTTTAGACATCAAAATAAACTCAGAGGTGTGAAGACTTCTATGCTTTTCCCAGGAAATCAGTTACTTCAACAATAGATGGCATCTTTCCAAGATTTATTGCCATTTCCTAGATCTATATAGCATCAATTAGCCAAGTTCTCTTTGAGAGATTCTTCTCAAGATTTCTTTTTAAGAAATGTACCTAGAAAATGCCTTAAGTTTTTTATTTCAGAAATAGTGTCTAAATAATTCCTTCTGTAGAGAGTATCTTTTCATCTATACTGTGTGACCAAAAAGTAAAAATTATTATGCAATTTCACTGTTCCATTCAATAAAAAATATGACTCTACTGTATGATTGTGTCTAATGAAAAGGTGGTTATAATTAATGCACAAAATGGCAAAAAAATTAACAATGAGCTCTTTTTTGGTGTGAACAATACGAGCACCTTCCTGATCTGCCTGAGCAGAATGTCACCTTATGACTTGATCATTACCCACACAGACATCACATCTGTGTAACTGAATATATTTTTCTGTATGTTTGTATCAGCCACTGAGTGGCAGCAATTCCTTCATACCTAAATCTGAATTATGAGATGTAGGATGAAAGTCTCAAAGGATTCCCAGATCTTAATTCTTTTGTGCTGCCCCTCAGTTGTGTTTAGCAGTACAGGCAAATAATAACAACTAGTGAAATACCTTACTGAACCTTTCAGTTTTTTATCTGTCAAAGTTCCAAAAGTAATGCACTTCATTCTGAAAATCATATGTCCTTAGAACTTGAATGCATTCAAGTTTTCAAAACATAGTAAAACTACGTGGGTCAAAGAAACTGAAAATGCCAGCACTGAATCATTTCTTAAATTAAAGCACACACCTGTATTTTATTATGAAATCCAAGGTGAGGATAAGAAACATTAAAAAAATAAATCTAAACCTATGTTTTGCAGTCTTATGTTTGCTTTTCTCCTCAGTATTTGCAGGTTCTCATAGCAGTGACTTGGGATGACTGAAATCTATCAGTCCAAAGACAAACAGCTCATTTTTAACATAGCCATTTTCAGGAACTAAAATAAACAGGAAATCCTGCATATACACTTAAAAAAAAAAAGCTTATGAATTATTGCTTAACCACTTAAGAAGCACTTCTTCATAGTGTTCTTGCTCAGAAATCCATGCTGGTTATAGCTTCCTATTTGATTAGCACAGTGCTGCATGGCATTATTTGATAGATGGAAAGCTGAAGAGTTTATTTGCAATTGCAATGTTAATAGACTATTGACTGTACAAGCCCAGAGGAAAAAAGATTTAAAAGCAACTAAACGCACCAGAAGCATATCAAGGATTTTGACATGGATTATTTGTAGAGATACTAAACACTGCAGTTCAGGCTTTAAATGAGTCTCTAAAACTAGGTAAAGATCTAGCAGTAGAACTGATTCTCCCACACCCATCTGCTCTGCAGAGTCAGTTCTCTCCTCGGACATATCAAGGGATGGGATGCAGGGCAATGTTATCCTTGCACAAAAACCTCCTGCAAGAGCTCCTAGATCCAGATCTTCGTTCTGCTCTGCACTACTTGGACAATCTAGAAATGAAGTGGTGCAACAGTCAGGGCCCACAAGTAAAAAGATGTCAGATGTAACCACAGAACGTTGTAATCCAATTATTTTAATATTTCATGCCCTAGTGCACACGGGGAATTCTCTAGCGATGAACTGAAAACTGTTTTTTAATAGATGCACGCCTGGCATGTACACACACAAAAGCATCAGGCATTCCTGCTCCTTCATTTCTTACTGTCTGTCGTCATTCAGCTGGAAACCTGACCATTTAAAAGACCGTGCATTTCATCTGCTCAAACTCACTGTGGCACGGAGACCGAAACAGAGTCAGGGCGGCTGAGGTGGGAAAAAAAAAAGTTGGTGGTATCAAAGTTGGCATTTCTGCCAGAGGAAACTCCGTGTTTCTGTCACGGACCGACCCCGGGGATCTCGCCAGCTCCTCGCACGGGGCACAGCGCTCTCCCTCCGGCAGCCCCCGGGTTTGCCCCGCTCCAGGTCGCCCTCGCGGCGCTCCGAGGCAGCCGGTCCCGCCCGCAGCCCCCTCCCCGCAGCCCAACATGGAGGCCCCGGAGGAGGCAGCCCCGGGCCGGGGGCGCAGCCCCGCCGCCTCCCGCCCCACCCCAGCGCCGAGGCGCTGCCCGGGGCACGCGGGGCACGGCGGCTGAGGCCCGGGGACCGCCGACC
>VYXD01013453.1:88503-107112 GCA_013397195.1 Hylia prasina | reverse complement strand
GCAGGTACGGGCACTCACCGCGTCCGGGGAGCCGTCGGGAGCCGCGGCCGCCACCAAGTTTCGGGCGCTGTCCCAGGAAACAGAGAGCGAGAGCGAAGGAGCGCGGGCGGAGGGGCGGGAGGGAGCAGTGTGTGCCCGGCACGGCCCGGCGCTCCCCGCCCCGCGCTCCGCTCCGCCCCCGGGCGCAGCTGCGGCCACGCTCACCTGCTCCTGCCGCTGCTGCTCCTCCCGCCGCTGCCCCGCCCCGGAGGTGCCGCGCCGGGCGCTGGCTGTCCCTGCCCGGGCTCCCCGCTGCTCTGTCCCCTCCCTGCTGTCCCCCCTGTCCTCTCCTGGGGCGGTGGCCGCGTGTGGGAACGCCCGAGCCCTCAGCGGGAGCCCCGCGCTGGGCCCTGCCCGAGGCTCCGCTCCGCGCCCGGGCTCGGTGCCGTGCCGAGGGAGGGGCTGCGGCCGCGGCAGCGCTCTTGTGGCCCTTGGCGTTTGAGAGGTTTCGTCCGCTGGTCACCCGGACACCGGGAAAGCGCCGGGGTTTGAGGTGCCGGAGCTCGGAGTAAGCCCTTGCCCGGCGGGGAGCTGCGCTCAGGTGTCCTCATCCTTTAGTGCGCTTTTGGTTAGAACATTCTTTAGTGATTTAAAGCCACGGATGTTGTTTTACAACGGGGCCAAACCCCGTAGCTCTGTGGTCAGTGCCGTCGCCTCTCACCTCGGAGACCTCAGTTTTGGCTGGTGTGCTCGAAGTTGGAGGCCTTCACCGGGTTATTTTGGGTCCCCGCCAGGGCTCCCCCAGTCCGTGCTCTGCTCTGACTGATGGGGCTCGGTTTTTCTTCAAGTCCTGTAAGCGTTTGTGTTAAAACGAGATATTTTAGGGATGGGCTGCAGTACAGGAATGTGTGGAGTGTAGGAACCAGAGACAACACCTCCACAGTTCAAGGCAGACCTTTGTCATCACTTTTTAACACGCACAGGTCATGTATAATTGCGCTCATGTTTTCCTTTTAAATGACCTCATTCAGTACTAGCTGAAAACAGTGATGAAATTGCCGGTATTTTTGTGGTGCTGTGGTCACTGGGTGTTTCTCCGGGCAGGTGCCAGACCCTGGTGTGCAGTGGGGGTGTCAGCATTGCAGGGGCTGTGACCCAGCTGTTGCATTGCTGCAGAGTCCGTTCTGAAATGCCAAATTCCACTCACTTGATGTCCAGCTTCTTTCCAGAACATTTCACTTGATAGTTATAAGGTAATGTCAAAGTTCCTCCCTTGTTCTGTCTGACATCATCTTGGAAAGGCTATAATATGTATATAAATCAGTCAATGGTTAATTTATAGTTGGAGAGTCTAATATGAAGAAATTTATTTCAAAATTGAGAGCTCTAGTAGATATATGGCTAATCACAGTTTGGGTGAAAGCAAAGGAACAGTCATGTAAAGTAATTTCCTTTTTACTTCTGCTGCAAATTAAACTATGTAGTATTCTGTACAGATATATGTAAGGAACCATGATTAAGTGGGGGTTTTCTTTTTTATCTAAATAATCTAAATAATATTTCTCTTATAATAATCTAAATAATATTTTCTTGGCTTGGGACAGAATGTCATCTGATTAGCTGTGATGCTGTGATAAATTGTATGAGGACCCTCATTTAAAATTGTGTAGATTGCTGTTATGATGAAATCTGGAGGAGCTTTATACGTATGCGCAGTTCATGAGTGTTGTGTTATAAAAGCAAAACTAAAACTAGTTTGAATGAGATGAGAAGAAGCAAAAGCTCATTGTGGCAAGGAGTTTTCCTCATTTCAGTACTTCCAGTGAAGTTTGGAAACAGTACTTTAAAATATATTTTATTTAATTTCATGCTCTTTGGGTATTTAATGGCATGTAAGTGGTCAGAGAGAGTCCATTTTCATTTGTGACCTTACCATATAATGTTGCAGCAAACCATTAGTTAACTACAGCTGCATTTCAATTATTTAGGGCATCACTTTTGTCCAAGTCTTTCTGAAACCAAGAGTCATTTTTCATTTGGACTGTGGAAAATTTTGCAAGACCTAAAGAGCTTTGCCTCTCATGTCTTTGGGTTCAGTGGGTTCAAGTTGGATTAGGGCTGAATAAAAATTTCAAAATTTGATCCACAGGAAATGAAGTGGAGAGCCTTCTCAACTATTAATGTGACTTTAGAAATTTGAGGTGTTTCCTGGTACTGAGACTTCCTTGCTGCCTATTTTCTGTAATTTTTCCTATACAACTCAGCCATGCTAAATGCATGGAAATTCTCCTATAGCTGGAGAGAGTCTTTCCTCAGAATAGATTCTAATACAGCTCAGGAGGCTTTATTAACCCATTTTATGTGCAGTGGATTTGAGAGGGGGACAAAAATCAGTTCTTAGTGAACATTCTTTAGCACTACTCTCTGTCAGCTAAATATTAAGTAAATATTAAGAAATGCTGGATTTCATAGTGATTACAGGGTAACTATTGGAAAAGAAAAGGGCATTACTGTCTCTGGTCCAGTTTTCTGCAATGTGCCTTTGGATAGTTCGTAAAAAGAAAACAGTCTCAAGCTGAGTTAAAACATCTCATCTCTCTGGTACCTGCATAGACATGCCAGTAATTCCCAATCCCATCTCTGCTTTGTTCCAAAAGTCCTCCTGGGAGAAGATGAACTACCAGGGCCTCCCACAGCTGGATTTTTCTCTTGTATTTTCACATACAGAAAACCTACTTTACCTGGGGCCACTTAATTTTTGCCATATGACAGGATGACAGTAAGGGGTGATGTGACTTTGAACATGCACATTAGAAACAAAAGTTAGAGGTAAAACTTCCTGCAGCAAATATAAGTGAAAATTTTCTAGTGGAAGTTAAAACTAGTTCTCTGAAGATTTCTGAGGCAGACTGGTGCAAAATCACTTTCAACAAGTATGTAATAACCTATTGTGAGCTGGAAGACTGTATCTACAGTACCTGTTACCTTCAGGCAAACAAGCCTGATTTTAATGGCAGATACTTCATTTATGCAAAGATGACAACTTTTGCAAAAATGTAATTTCAGAACAGAAAACAGTCATGGCCGTTGCTGCCATTTTTTTTCACAGCCCCACTTTGTATGTAGCAGGATTTCATTGGTCTCTCAGTCCCAAGCCTAACCACCAAATGCCTGCTCTCATTTCCTCTTTTCTGATAATAGTGGAAGGTGTGAAGAATCTGGTGGTGATAGGAGTTTCCACCCATTACCTTCTACATGGGTCTGTGGTCTGTTGTGTAGATTCACTTTTTGAAGTGTTTTGATCATTGTTCGTTGTCTTCAGCTTTGCCTTATAGTTGGGGTGAGAGGCTGGTCTTCTCTGTCAGACTTTTCCTCCAGGTTTTCATGCTTTTCTTTGTGAAGGACATGAGCTCTTTATGGATTAGCAATGACACAGATACTGAATTTGGTCATGTGAAGCTCTGGCTGCCATAAACATTTGGGTTGATGTCCAAGTGAAACAGGAATTGGGCTGCCTTTCCTGAAGTCTTTTGATAAAGACATACCTTCATTTTTACTGCTTGTCTTTGCAGTATTTTATACTGATCAAGGAAGAGTTTCTTCTTTGTGTTGGATTGCCTGCCATTTTTGGAGCTGAGTTGTGTTTTTCCTACTTTGTCAGGGTTTGCTTCTCTGGATGTTGCATGTGCTTGTACAGAGCTGTGATTGAGTGAGGAGCACTATCTGCAGGGGAGAGACTGTGGTAGGCACTACGCCTAGGAAAATTATCATCTCTGTGCCTAATTTACTGTGTTTTAGAACTTGAAGATGAGTAATGTTCCATGCCTAGCAGAGTTTAAGTGGAATGATGGGTTTATTTTCTTTTTCCTGGAGGATGAGATGTAGAAGTTGGCTGTGCCAGTGAAGATCCTGGTGTCAGATGCAATCGTGAATTTCTATATGTTTGTATAACTAAGTTACTGCAGAGGCTTTTTTGTTATCAGAGTCTTAAGAATTTGAGATTGAAATGAGATATGCTTATATCCCAACCACTCCACAGTTCTGCTCCTTTGAAGGAACTTTTATATATGATTCATTTATAAACCACACAAGTAGTTTCCTGACAGTTTTGCTGAGATTCCCTTTTAGAGCATTGTCAATTCTTGTGATGTTTGGTACTTTTAAAGCCTTACTTCCTTGAGGAAGTAATTGCATTACAATCTTAGGCTTCTTTTTTTGGCTTTCTTAAATAAAGCCTATTTTTCATGTTTGTATAGAAGGTACATGCACATGTCATCTTGGAGTTCCTGAAAGATTGAAAGTCTGGGCTACATATAAGAGGAACCAGAAATCTCTCAAAGTTTTACAAATATCCCATGCTGCCTTCTATTGTTGAGAGTAGAAGACTGAGCCCTGCATTTTGGACATTTGAGACTGCAGTTGGTTTTTAAGAAGAATTGAAATTAAGAAGGTCTTTATGGTGTTTACTGCCTACACCTCCTTACATTTGATTTCAACGTGCCAGTTGCCAGTGTTGATTCTGAGCAAAGTAAGTGTTCTACTTCCCCTTCTGACAGCTTTTCTTTGCAGTTGATATAGATGGGAGAACAAGGAAGTGTATGTATTGATGCAATTTTCTTGCTCACCACAGTCCTATTCATTGTTGGTTTTATATTCCTCAGAGTACTGGAGAAAATCGTGCTGTGAAAGAACGCAAGCAATTTCTGATTTCTTGGTTGGTTTTCAGCTCTTTTGAAAAAAATTGATTTTTGGTGAGTATTTAAGGTTCAGGAGATTAAGATTCTGTTTGTGCAAAGAACAGAGGCTGTATAGAGGGGTGCAATTCACACTGTGGCATTCTCAGGCAGGGGGGATTTTCAGGGTGGGATTTTTTCCCGAATCCCTTTTGATTTGCAGCTGTAAGTTGTCTCATCCATCAACACGAACAAGCTGGAGACCATCAAGTCAATGAATTTAGACCACCACATGACATCAGCTTGTAGTACCATATGCTTTTGCTGCTCACCTGGGAGGAATGAAGAACCTCTTCAGCTACCTGAGGCAACACAGGTGGCTCCTGCTTTAAGAGTGATGTCTCAAGGGTGTCAGATATCAAGAGCTCCAACGGCTGAGGAAGTTCTGTCAGATTCTGTTATCTGATTAGATGGTAAGATGTTCAGATAATGCATAGAGGCTTTGTTTTGGTTTTAACCCTATCTCAATTGTGGATGTTTTCAGGGACTAGAGTTGCTGCATTCCTTTAAGGAATGAAAAGAGGAGGTTAAGGGCTGCTGGCCAGGCTGCTGCTCTGGTGAGTGTGGCTGTTCTCTGCTCTCTGTCCTGCCAGGATTTCTCCCCATCTCAGCAGGGAGAGGCAGCTCTGTCCTGCTGTCCCCTCAGTGAAGGAGCAGGACATGCCAGGCACAGCAACAAGAGCTGTAGAATGTGCACCACCCGCCCCATCCCTGGGACAAAGGGCCAGTGTGACTTTTACAGATTATTGTCAGATGGTCAGAAGGTATTAATTAAAGGTTTTACCTTTCATTAGTGTAAATGGTTATTCAAAAATGCTAACTGCAGTGGCATTGGTGTATGGGATTGGGGTATTTTGTCTTGATATGTTTCAGCTATACTGTCAAACAATAATGTGGATCAGTCCCACGCTGTGACTGGAACAAAGCTTTCTTTGCAGAAAGAAAAATATGTCCTATTGTGACCTGGTGTAAGGATAGGGCAGTACTTGAATCCTAATTTCATTTGTCAGTTGTATCATTTTAAAGCACAGTTTGGCCACTGCAAATGAACAACTTTTGGCAGCTAGTACCACTAACATTTAATTCTCACGTTTCTGGTTGGGCTGTAGGCTTGGGTATTTTCTTTTGTTCAGGTAATGATTAATAATGCTGTAATAATGTCTTTCAAGCTGTCCATCTTAACCTTCTTGCCTGTACTGGGCACATATTATTTAGACCATTATTATGTTGTAATAGTAATTTAGTAGAATTTGTTTTTATTGCTACAGCCATTGCTGCTATCAAAAGCCAAACACAGTATCAGTGAAAAAAGATAGTGTGCAAAATCAATCCTAGTAAACCTTTAAAATGAAAGCAAACATCAATAATGAAACTGCAGACTGTGTGTGTTTGCACAGAAGCAGGGTGGAGGATTGAGGTCACCTGTCCCAGGCATGTTGCAGTTTTGGTGAACCATGAGGGGACAGTTTGGTGAAGTTGATGTTTGGAGTCATGACACAGATGTTGAGTCAAGAGACTTCAGAGAGAGAGATGTCAACACAGCTCTCCTCCCCACACTGCATGTGGGTGAGAGAGAGTGTTTGAGGGAAATAGCTCTGCTTAGGGCTTGCCAAATAATGGGAGAGCCAAACTCCCATTTCTTGTTCACGTTTGCTGCTGTTGGTAGCAGGGTGAGGGAAGGATTTGATGTTGCTGTAAAAATCTGCTAAAATAATAAAGACACTCCACTTTTTAGTAATAGGCTAAAAATTGATTATTTCCCTGAGGACTTAGCTGTATAAACATAAATTGAAGCTGCTGTCAACGGAATTGGAAAGTCCATGTGCAGCAGACCTTCTTTGCAAATGTGTCTGAAGACAGTTTTTGTTGTTAGAGATACTAGAATCAGTATTCCAGACATATTTCTTGAGTAAATTCAGCTATTTTTACCTCTTCACAACTGGGACATTAATTTTACTCAGCAATCTGTTATGTCTCCTGTCAAAAAAAGTTAATTTTAAGGGAGTTAAAATTCTATTCAAAAGNATTAAAAAAATGTGTTTTTTTTTTTTTTTTTTGTGACAGAGAGGTAAATGGAATAACAATTTAGATGTTCAAATATTAACTAGCTGCCTTCTCATGCTGTCTGTACAATAAATTTTATTGCTAAGGACAAATAGATGCTGTTTTTCTTTATTGGTCACATTCTTCCAATGGTTTTGACTTGCTTGAAGGTTAGAGCAGAACTTTTAGAGGGACAGGTTTGCCATGTTTCCAACTACTTTTACTCAGCAAAATTTTTAAGACTGTGTTTGGAAGCAATTTCTTTTAACATTTCTTCACTTTTGTTTATAGGAAAGCGTGTTCTACGTGCAGGTTTAGAACTGTGAGGAAGCTTTTATGAGCTGGTAATGCCAAGGATGGCAGTGGTATAAATCATTTGGAGGAGGAAAAGGTGAGAGAAGAGGTAATAGTTCCCTTGTGGTTATCCAAACTTTGTTTCCAGGTAGGCCCAGAGTAGAAGAGGTGAAGTCATTCCTGGTCTCGTTAAATAAGTTTTTTACCTGGTCAAGCTTTTAAGCAAAATATAGGTTCAGAAAAAACTTCAGAGCAATTTAGGACTTCAGAACAATTGTTTATTCTCTGTTAGTTATTTTATATCCTCTTTGTCCTCAGGATATACCTGTTGTATCTTCTTCATAGCAGTATGGCAAACTCAGGTTAAGTGAAGACTTTAAAGACTTTGTTTAAATGTAGATGAATACACTCTATAGAAGGAGCACTAAGTGTCAGTAGTAGTGAAAAAGAAAAAAAAATAAATTAGGGATGTGTCTGTGTCAAATCCATGTATTTACAACTGTCCTTTAGGGATCAAAATCTTGATGTACTGTTGTAGTTTTTATATGTCTAGGAAAAAAACCTCACTGAATTGCAAAGACCTAATGTAATTTTGCATTTTCCTTTTCAGAATTTGTGGGATCACGCTTCCTAAACATACAGGGATTTTAAATGGTTCTTTCCTAGGCTTATTCAGAAAGCAAGGTTCTTCTACCAGCAATTCAGAGCACCTGACCCAGATTCCTGTTCTGAGTAGTCCTATGGAGGACAGTTTTGTTTTGCATTAACTACAGGAAAAGTTTGTTGCTTAAAGCAAATACTTAGAATGTCTCCTTAAGTTTCATGTGGAAAAAAATTCCCCTCTATTTTATTTCTCTAAGTACATTGACTCGAATAGTTTGATAACAAATGTACAATACCAGTTCCATTCAACTTACTTGAGACCAGACAGAAAGTCTGAGCAGAGCTTTTTCTGTGTGCACACCTCCTGCATGGCAGAACTCAGAGGTGGAGGTGCGGCGATTCTTATCTTGTGTGGGTGCTGTTTTCTGTTGTGGGTGCTTTACCATCTTAAGTCTCACTTAATCACTTGGCTGTGAAGCAAAATGAAAAACTGCTAAATATCTGCCCACTATTTGCATGGTTCTTAGCACAAGGGGGACAGACTTAGCAGCTCACAGCTGCTGAAACAGGGAGTCATATCACCCCCATCTCCCCGTTCCTGTCTTCCTGCCTACGTGTTCTCACTGAGCACCTTGTGCCAGCTTTGATCCTTGCTGGAATGCTTTGATTTTACTCTTGAAATATCAGCAAGGTATTCCAGGGGAAAAAAAGCCAAACCAGCACATCCAAACCCCAAACAAATACGGTCCATTTTCTGCCTCTTCATTGAACAACATTGACTTAATGGGTTTCTGTGCTTGAGAGACAACCCTGTGTTGTCCATTTATCCCTTGTGTGGGATAACTGGACAACACAAAAGGAGGGCAGCAAAAGTTGTTCTTTTTGGCAGCTGGAGCTGTTGTGATGGTTCTGGCATGTGGGGAAGAGCTTAACCTATGATGATTTTATCAGACTGGGTTTCACACGTGCAGCTCAAAGGGTTAAATTGCATTTGGCCCATTACTTTTTGAGCACCTGCAAATACATCTGAGTTTTAAGTCTGATGTTTGTGAGGGCTAAAGTAGAGCCATCCATGTTCTCCCATACCCTGCAATGCGTTCTTTGAAGTTAAATGAACTCCTGTGAGGGTCTCTCAGCTGCTCAAAGGGCTGACTGCTGCATTTCATTCATCCAGCTATAAACACCAAACTTGTCTTAGATGGTAAATGTTTTCAGGATCCAGCTTGTGTTTTTCATGAACTGAGTTCTGACTCCAGGTGGGTGGAGATAGGAGGAAGAAAGGATTTTGATGTGCTCTTGCCTTTGAGAAACATTTAAGTCTTGAATTACAAAAAAACCAAAAAAAACCCCAAAAAAAACCAAAACAAAAGAAAATCAGGAAATGATCACATCCACATTGTATCTCACATTGAAAAGATTTTATTCCTTGAATCCTAGTTCTTGTATTGCTTGTAACAAGAATTCACCTTTTTAAACTGAGGACTTCTTTGGTGGGCTTGTGATATTGCAGAGAATTATGGAATTATAGTAACCCAGCAAAAAGCTTCAATGTCATCCTAATCTGAACTGAAACCTATTTTGTTTCCAGGAAAAAAAAAAAAATAAATGGAGACTCAAGCCCTGGGGTCTGTTCCCAGGCAGGGTCATGTGCTTCCAACTGGCTGTGTTTGCATGTTGGTCCAAATGTTCCAGCTTGGATTCATCTCTTCTTTCTCATTTTTGCCTCTAAGACTTTTCCTGCTGGTTTTGTCTTCTTGGGAATATCCTTCTGTTGGACATTCCTTCTTCAATTATTGCTTGGATGCTTTTGTGTTCCTCTTCCCTTTTTCCTTGTCTTTCCTTTTGATTTTCTTTTTTCCTCCTTTTACAGGTATTTCTTGATATACAAAATACCTTTAGCTTTAAGCCAGCTTCTGGTGGACAAATGGTCACAAGGGAAACGTGCAGATGGCTTAAACAGATGTTTCTGTCAAAGTCAAAATATTTAACTCCTGAATTCCTGCTGGGCAGTGCTTCTGATGAATACTGCCAGAGTGGTGGCCAGGGACTTGTGTGGCTCCTTTTCACATTGCAATACTTTAACCTCCATCTATGAGCTTTCAGGAGAAATGAAGGCTGCTGAGAAAAGCTTTTATTGTTTTCACTGCCATGTTAATCTGGAAGTCACTTAGTAAAGATCTGTGCTTGTGCCAAAATGGGAGAACTGTTTTGAACTGGATGAAGGAATCCATCCTGAGTTCTCTCTATCAAGGCCTGGGTGAGTTTAATTTTAATCAATATATGCAGACTGTCACTGTTGGTTTGGTTTTGGGTTTGTTTTTGGAGTTTCTGTTTTTGAGGGTTTTTTAAGATGGGCTTTTTTTCCTCTGTGCCAAAACTGAAGATGAAATATCAAGATATTCAGAGAAGAAATTGTGTGTGCTCTGGGGAATATTAATTGAATATAAATATATCCTTTATGCAAGTTGTTTTTAATGTTTTCTAATACTGTGATATTTAAATCAAACTACTTTTCATAAAGTTGTGATTTGGATTATCAGTCCTTTATTTAATCAGGGAAGATGTACAAATAATTAGTAACTGACAAAATATCCTAATAAAAATAGAAGCACATGAGTACAGTTATCGTGAGCTAAAAGTGCAAGAATATGACTGATTTTTATCAAGTGAGCTCCTTGTGAGTGCCTTTCAAGTTTTGGAAAATGTACAATTTCAGAATTCAGATGCTTTAATAAGAAACAAGTTAAATACTTGAGTGAACTAATCCGTAGGCACAACAGAAACTTGATGGTATAGTAGGTGGTAAGATTCGTTTATGATAAGTTATGATGGAATTTCCCTGGAACTATATATTCCACCTACTTGAATTCACATTAATTCAAAAGACTGGCAGTGTGCAGCAAATGCCAAGACATAAAAAAATTGGCACGTTATTGTAAAACATGGACTAAGTATATGCCTAAGCCACTGCCTGTAGCTCTTGGGATTTCTGGTGTATCTTGTGGTCTCTATATGTTGAACTTGTGGTTCACATTTAAACATTTGTATTTGTCCAGAGCACTGAGCCTGTGGGTTTTAATTCAGAGCATGGGGTCTGCACAGAGCAGGAAGTGCTGCATATCCTTCTTGAGATGAACTCACATTTGTTGTATCAACTGTGGTGATGTGTTAGAGATTTTCAGAATTCCTTTTCCTTCTGTTTATTTTACAATTATAGATAGGCAGAAATTCTGGAAACATTCCAAGTTATTGGCATATTAAAGGGGCAGGGTTGGTTTTAATGAAAAACAGTTGGCTTGGGCCACTTTGAACAAATTTCCTATTATTAATGGAATTTCAGTGCATTGTTGTTCTACTCTGGGCAATCTGACTTATAGCTCTTTCAGCTTTTAAATGTCTCTGCAGATTCAGGGTTGGGAGACACTTATTTGGGCATCAGGATTAATTATCATGTTAATCCCCTTTTTAATACTAGTAATTCTAGTTTTGACTGAGTCATGTGAATTTTGGTTCAAGCAATTGAAAAAACCTCAGTAAAATTGAGTCATTCCAGGTGGTGATTTGTTGCCTGGAAATGTGCTCTTTTGTTCTTCTTTATACCTTCATTAAAAGACAGTTCTAAAAATACTTCATTGAAGATAGTTCAGGAAAATAAAAACATTTAAAAAATTAAAAAAACCCCACCAAAACCCCAAACCCACAGCAAAAAACAACCCTAAAGAAACTCTGGGATAAAACTTCTTTTTTCACTTGACAACGTGCAATTACAATTTTGTGTCTTTTCTTGAGAGTGATGAAGAGCCATTCCAGATCATTTTGCTTTTCTTGTTTTTTGTGAGTACAAAGCTGTTGCTCAGATCTTGGAAATATCACGTGGGCTATAAGTCTTTCCTCAAATTTCAATAGCAGGTGCATTTTTCTGAGAAACTGGATGAATCAGTAATATTGAAATATGTGATGTAAATGTTAATACAGCTGATAAACTTAGGTGACATCTACAATATAGTATTATTGTGAAGAGAAACTAATGTAGATGGATAAATCTACTTCGCAGAGAGTCTTCAAATTGTTATTTTTAAGACCTTATTATCCTCCAGCACAGAGGCAGCCCAATGTTATGGAGATATCTATTGAAAATCTGCCTTATTTCCAGGTACGTGTGAATGAGCACGAATGATGGTTATGACTGTCAGGTGTGGGTGTTTAAAACTGTCTGTCATTTCCCCGGTTTCAAGTTTCACCCTGCAAGGTGCTGAAAGTTTCTCTGTGATCCAGAGAAGCAGGAAAGCTGCCTGCCTGAGGCCGGTGCAGCTCTGAATTGGGCACCACTTTGTTTTGCTTGATGATTCTGATTGATGTGCATGGCTGCTGTGAGGGCAGTTTAATTGTCATCTTCCTGGCATAAGCTGGTATATAAGGATTCTCTTAGTTGTCACAGGGAATAGATTGAAAAGGTTGTGCTCATCTTTTCTTGATTCTCCAGCTCAATGTGCCGTTACCACAGTAATGAGGAAGTGGTCCTGTTTGGTGAAGGTGGTGGGAGTTTTTATCTGAGCATTTATTGCTGAGAGGGGGGTTGGGATTGTAGGGAGAGTGTCACATCAGTGACAGAATAGTGTGCACACAGAATAGTGTGCAGCTCAAATGTTGAGAGGAGTTGTTTGTACTGTTACCTCCGGAGACTGCTGGTGCCTAATGCACCCACATCAAGACCCAGCCCTCTCTGTAAAAGAATATTTTCCCCAGAGTCTAAAACCAATAGATCCAAATATGTATTTCTCACTGCTTTGACTTTGGTAGGATCATTAAGACTGTTAATTAACTTGACCAGATTCACAGTTTAACTGGTATTCTTGTGCTGGTTTCTTGCCAACTGGTCTTCATGTGACATTTCTGCTGTGTTCTGTAGAAATTTTTGGTACTTCAGAACGTGCTTGAAAGAAGCAGCACATTGTTCTTTGAGATTCTGATTTATTTAACACTGCAGATGTGGAAGGTGCTGGTTTGTACCACTGCTGTGCCTGTTTTGGGAGAAATTATCTCCAGTGATCCCAGTGAAATGGAATGTGCTCTAAAGGTGTTTGGAGACCAGGAGAGCTGTTATGTAACCTCTTGCTTTTGCTGTAAGATGAAAATAATACAGCTACCTATTGTTTTAAGTGCATTGCTGTCTCCAGAGGAAATCTTTCCTTAATGTTATATATTAATAGGCCAAGTTCAGCTGCAGGGCAAGCAGAATGAACTGCAGAGATAAAGAAACCAGGTCTGTGATGGCTGAAATTGCTCCAGTTTGGGGCTGTTGCTGTTGGGAAGTGTTCATCCATAGAGCCCAGGCTTTCAGGATGTGCTGTGTCTGGTTTCCAGTAAACTTGCTTTTCAGAATAGCTTGCTACATATGGGGGATCTTTGCATACATAACATAAAATAATTTAACATTTTCTGATTATATTTTCATTAAAGGGATGAAATGCATATATTTAGTTGTTATAATCTGCTTTTATTAGTGAAATCTGTTAAGTGCTGTAGGGTGCAAGAATGGAGAAGGCACTCAGATCTCTGCACTCCTGTGGCTCTGTCCTCAGCTTTTTACTAATAAATGATCTGTCACTTATAACTTTGGTAACTTCAAACTATCCTGGGCCGCCTACTGTCCAAAAAAGAATTCTGATGAAATTCAGTTGGTGTTAGGTGGGGTCCTGAAATACCAGGGTTCCCAGGCTTGAAATCCAGCAGCTACATGATACAGGAGAGTTTGGAAAGCCCACCCTTTAAGGTTTTAAGAAAAGGATGCTACTACTATGTCAGTGTTTAAACCCCATTTTTGACAGCACTGCAGAGCACTCAGGTGAAGAGCTGAAAGTCAGTGCTCAGGTTTAGCTTTGAGGGTCATCATTCCTCAGTGAGGAACGAAACCTTTCTACACTGGGGAAAACCAGGATAAAGAGCAGCAGTGCACTCTGTCACTGTCCAGTTCAGCTGCAAACTTCACTTCCAAATGTTGGAATACAGAGTAACTTGCTAAGCTTTGGTGTTTTGTTAGCTCAGGCACAGGTGAAGTACAGGTGAGGAACTTCAGATGCAAAATCATTCATGCAGAGAGTCCCCTGGGGATTTGAAGGAATGAAGTTCTTGGCAAGGGCAAACACCGTCTTTAGACAAAAGGTCACGTGTTAGTGACCTCCTTTTGTTGTTTATTTGCATTATAAGTGAAACATCTAAAATTAGATGCTTTGTAGAAAATTATCTACGCCAGCAGTGCTCAGGCATGTATTACAATCTTTTTGGTGCTTTTATCCACAAGGAAGTTGGATGGCAAGTGGAAACAGTGCAGAGTTCAGTTCTATGGCTCTTGAAGTTTGTGTACTGTCAGGAGCTGGTGCTTGTCCAGGGTATCAGGTTTCATCACTTGGTTTGTAGCTTTACAAATCATCAGTTGCAAAATCAGATTGATTTCCATCATGAAGCAGAAGATGCTTATCTTTGTCTCACGGACTGATTTAGGCTTAAAATTCTACTGTTTCTGAGAAGGGGAAGCTGCTTTGTGTAGTTATTGAAAATGCAACTGCAGGGGGGGAAAAACCCCAAACAACAAAACACCAAACCCCAAACAACAGAAAATCAAACCAGTCACAAAGGTTGTCTTTGGCAGCAGAAATGTAATAGAAGGAATTGGATTTATGGCCCATTTAAAGAACATCAAAGCAGTTAGATAGATGTCTTGAGATAACTTGTCCTTGTGAGATGGAAATGTTAATGATTCATGAGGCTGAATCTCGTTTAAATGTGAAAATCCTTTTGCATCCATATTCTTGAGCTTCCTTTCCTTGCCGTGTGTTCTTTACCAAACTTTTGGTGATTCTGGTAGGTTTTTTTTTTTTCCTTAGTTATTGAGTAAAGTTTTGGAGAATAGGATAAAACATTTTCCTTTAGTCAGTTGGCAAAAGTGGTTGGAATATTAATCTCTTCTTAGAGTAGAGCACAGAAGAGATGAAAGGAATGAATTGCTCCTTCTTGTGCTCAAGGCATGTTTTATGTGCCCTTGTGCCTCAGGCCTTCCACTTGTGATCAGTTGCTGCCGTCTAAGACGCTTTCCTGAATAGATCAAGTAACCCCCAAACCTCATAAGCAGCCTCCTTGCTCCCTATTTAACAAGAAATGCTACTGTTTTCCTAATCCTATTATGTTCTTTGCAGAGTACACTTAGTTTCTCAACCATTCATGTGGACCTGGTAGGTTTCTGTTTGTGCCTCACTGTAAGCAAAAGAAATACACTTGAAATAGCAAAGGGGAAAAAGAAAATCAGAATGTTTAATGATGTTACATTCAAACTTAGTGAGCCTTAACAGATGTGTGGCAGGTCATATTTTTATTGTTTGATTCTTCCCTGTGGTATTTGCCTCTTGCCAGATGACTGAAAGTTCTGCTTGAAACAGGCATAACATCGCAGATATTTTTACTGTTCAAATTATTAGAAACCAAGACTAAAACAAAATTAACTAAAAAAAGTAGGAAAAGCAGGGAGCTCTTTATTTTCTGAATCTTTGGAGTGTGTTTGCCTCAACTTTTATCCTGCAGATGTGTTAGCTAGAAAGTTTTTGTGACATTCCCTTGTGGTCATTTAAATTTCACACCTGAGTTTTTGGAAGGAAAAAATCTGTGGCTGTTTTTGGTCTTTCCTGTGGCTGTGCCTGAAAGGAGCCCTTTTCACCCAATCCTGTGTAAATTGAAATCCCAATCCCATGACTTGGAAAGATGTGACAACTGTAAGGAGGAAGGAAAGTAGAATGTGTGGCTGAGTTATGAAGATAATGAATGGCATGGAGTGGGCATATTAATATTACAGCTTCTGGAATTGAAGATGGAAACATCTTTAGAAGAGGCTCACACAAATAAAAAGAGAAGGATGCCCTTTGATAAGAGAACAGATGATTGACCATAATGGGTGAGAGAAGAAAGTGAGAAGTAAAGTTTGCATCAATATCTTCATAATGGTGTAGAGAGAAATTTGGGATAAATCTACAGACCAGGGCAGAGAAAATCTATCTCAAGCCAGAATTATCTAAGAGTACCTTTATGGCCCTTCTCTAATGGATTTTGCTGGCTGGATATTTGAAATGCTTCTTCCAGGCAAAGAAGTTATTTCTTTCAGGGGCAAAAATTTTAAAACTCAGAATATTCTGCAGTAACATCACAGGCTTGGACATCATTAATGCAAATCATTGGGTCCTTTACATGGAAAGGCTTTTGAAAGGATCTAAGATTCCTTTTTTCTTTTCATTACCTGTGATCTATCCATGTGCTTACTTTAGACTCCTTAGTACTGGAAGTGCAGCTCTAGGATTCTTCAAGAATAAATTGAGTGTGAATGATGGATATTTCTCATACTTCTATTTAAAAGATAAAGGTTTGAAATAACAAAAGCTTTCTCTTTCCTAAGTGTTGCCTAGACGAAATTTACTTCATGTTACACAAATATCTAGTGAGTCACAAAAAAATTTCATTTCTTCACTCATACACTTTTCAAAGAAAACTAAAATATTCTTTTATAGTCCTTCACTTGCTATAGAGTCTGCCAGAAATGTTTGATTAGCCCAGCAATTATAAAAAGCAATGTTTTCATCTGGTTTCTATATCCTATTGAAGCAGAAGTCAGTAGGGAAATTATTTATTCTTTCCCTTCAGTGTTGAGGGTTGGCAGGAATGCTCTGTGAACTTGAGTCAGATTAAAATTAATAACTATATTTTCTGTATGCCATCTGGCTAAATTGCCAGTTTTGTATTTGCTTCTGTTCCAGTGCATGGACACCCTTGCTCAAGAGGGATTGATGTATTTGATTAGAATTTTTTAATTTTAATGAAAATAACTCAGTGGAATTAAAAATGACTTTTAATTATTGCCATAAAAACTTAGTACCAAGATGTCATGACCTAATGGAAGTTTCCTGTTATAGGAAAGTAGAGGTAGAGCTCTGTACAGTGCAGTGGAGCAGAGACCAAAATGCAGATTTAAGGGGCTGAAGGTGATGGAGGAGTTTTAGTGATGTTATGACAGTTCCATCCTTTGATTTCAACAATGCAGAGCAACTGCTTTTAAAATCCACTACAGCTGTAAAGAGGTCAAGTGCTGAGCCAAAGGGATGAACCACTGAGTGAAGAAAAAAACCCATGTATTTTAGTCTAATATGTAGAGAAAGCTCACAAGTGTGAGCATCAACTACAGCAAAACCACAGTTATGGCAGTTGGGATTAGAACTCTGATGGTTTCACAGTAAATAGGATAAAAATAATGCAAGTTATATACCAGCATTCCTCACAGACAACTGAGCAGTGTTACTGTCCTGATTCTCCTTTCTTGTGGTTTCACTGGGGTGAATCCTTCTGTCACCAGCTTCAATATTTCTACAATAATATTTTTTTGCTACCATGGGCCATGAACTGACCTCTACAACAGGAGTGAAACAGACCCCCTGTCTTCCTCAAAGTGCATTGAAAACCTTTTAAAGGTGCAAGTTAACCTTGAGCAGTTAAATTTATATTATCTGGATGTAAGTTTTCTTTATCAAAAGAATAAGCTTTTTTATAATTTCCAAAAACTTGAGAGTGCATTAATGTGAACACACAAATAATATTATAATGTACATACTGGGCAAACTGTCCTAGCCATGTATGTTCATAAATGTATTGTTATGTATCAAATAAATAATTGTGAAAGTAATTTATCACTCTGTATGTCAACAGTCAAAGAGACTGGATTTAGAGGACGCTGTCATTTAATGCTATTAATATAATACTTAATTTTGAGGACTATTTGATTTCCCATCATTATTCCTTTAATCAGCTTCTGCAACAAAAACTGATTTCAAATATCCCATATGAAAGAGGAAATTCCCAAACAAAATACCTGTCAGAGAGAGTTTCCTAATTTCCTTGTTTGTCTGACAGTGAGTGATTCAGTCTGGTTAATGCTGACTCAGGTGTAAATTTATTTTTTTATTTTTTCTCTTTAATGTTCCTGGTTCCATGTGGATACTCCCACTGACCTGATTCTTCTGGTAAAGTATTTTCATACTGTGACTCAGGAGCAATGCAAGCAATGTGACAATTACAGGAAAACACCTGTTAGTATCAGGTAAGTTGTTATTTACATTCTGTTTATTCCTTCATCTGCGAAATCTGGAAGGTTTGCCAAATGTTAAACCTTGCAAGCCTTAAAGCTTCCTCTCACCTGAGAAACAGTCATGCCACATTTAATGGAGCTCATTCTGAAATGAGGAATATTCAGAGACCTGACCTGAGGTGAGGAACAAATCGTGCAGGTGAATGCTCACGCTGGGCAGCAGCTTCATACCTACAGCATTTCTGGTTGTGTCCAGAGTGCTCTGGCCATGCACATTGCAGCCATGTCCTTGTGCCTGAACAAAAGCTGGCACAGCCCCAACAACTTTGCAATTCAGACTTCTCTGGTCTCTGTGAGATTTCTTTATGCCCTTCGCTTCCTTTGCACTGTACAATAAAATGTCTTTTCTTGGCCCTGCTGCTGGCTGATTCAGGCTGCTGTTGATACCACAGTGGTGCTGCAGTGACCCTCACTAGTGGCCAGCAAAGTGGCACCAGTGCCATCGTTCAGACAGAAGAGGTCTTTCCCACATCAGGTTAAAAGTCTTTTTTGGTATTTCATCAAAGAATTCCTGACCAGCTCAGCTCTTGTCTTGGTTTGAAAGAGAGGTGTCTGCTAGGTGTGACTTGTGAAAAGCCAACAATATAATATGTATTTATAACATAGGGAAGGCAGGAGCCTCCCTTGGAATGGAGAATGCAAACCCTCTCCCTCCGAATTATTACAGTTTTGAAATTAAGGGGCTCGCAGGGAAGGATATGAGGATGGGAATAACAGTTCTTTACTAGGTATAGCAAGGCAAACAAACAACAATAACTATGGCATTAACAACAAAACAGA
>VYXD01013453.1:22239-88302 GCA_013397195.1 Hylia prasina | reverse complement strand
CTGCCCCCAAAACTCTCGGTGTCTTCTCAGGGATTTCTCTCCCTGAGACAAAAGAAGTGTAGCCAGGTGCTACAGCCCTTTCGCCTTTCCCCTTCTTTTTCTTTATTTTCCTTCTTTTGTTTTGCTTCAGTGCCCATAAGTACCCAGTAGTTCGTTTCCTAGCAACTTATGGAAAAAATTCTATAAGATAAGTAAAAAAGAAAGTAATCTAACACCAAACAGCTGTGTATCTTGTTTTCTCTTAAAATGTTCATTTTTTTTCCTCATTAAATGAATTACACTGCTTAAAACAATATCTGGAAACCCCAGTAGTAGAGCCAGAGAGTCGTGGTCCTGTGCTGTGCTGTATATTCTTGTTGTTTGCATCAGCCTCAGTAAAACTGGCTGAATACCAGTGAATTGTCCTGGACTGGCTTCAGTGGAAGGCAGCAGGAGTTTTTGCTCCATTTCTGTTCCTATAGTCGAGTTCACAGACAACCTGGAGCTCTTTAAGGTAAAATAAGTAAATGAGGATGATGTTATTTTCTAATCTGATGAGTGAAAAATCTCTTCTCTTACTTGTGGACCTCTTTAAGCAATTGGCTTCCAAAATAATCTTGCTGTAGGCCGAATATTAACACACATCACTGATAAACAAGGAAATCAGGGTCTTTTTGGCCTCACCTGGTTCTAACTCCTCGGCTATTTATTATTGGAGGTGCCAGGTACTAAAGGGAGTCCCCAATTAATTCCTTCTGCTTTTTTGTAATGAGTTGATTTTCCCTTGTACACCAGGCAAAGCTTCACCCCTCTAGGTTACATCTTTCTCCTTTTCTCTCTGCTCTGAGTCCCTGTAGGGGAGGAGTGGCAGGCTGTGTCCTGGCAGAGGACGGTGCCAGGACCTTGTGCAGCTCAGGGCAGCCTGCGTGACATCGCTGTCCTGGAGCCGTGTCAAACACACCACGGACACTTTGTAATTTGAAGGCTAAAACTGAGATCTGCCCCAGCATTTGCAAGCAAGAGCCAAGAGGTAGAAACTCAGAAAGCAAAACCAAACCAGCCTTTTAGGCAGTGTCAGGAGGTTTCTGTAAAATTTGCCACAGGCAGAATCTGACTTGTTCATTTTACGAGATGTTTGACTTTTCTGTGAAGTCACATTTTGGAGCTCTATGCCTTTGATTTTTCTTGGAAACATTTGGGGAGACTTTATATATCATGGTATCAGGAGGTTAAGAACCAAGCATTTCACTGCCCTGCATAGACCTGGCATTGAAAATATGTTTGTACAGCTGTCACCTTTGTCCCTTGAGCTATTCTCTTCTGTGGTCACTGGGTGTTTTTTATGTGTCTGTCAGATGACAGCTCGGGAAGGGACACACCTTGTGGGAAAAGATTCTTTATGTCTGTGCCCTTTTGACACTGTTCTGAGGAGCAATGGGCAGAAAAACTTTCTGGACATTGTGAGTTCAAAGAGAGTTCATTGCTGAATAAAAATTCAGTTTTTGCAAGTAGAATTTAAATGTGTGTATCAAAATTAAGTAGCAAGAAGACACTTGGTTAAAAATGAATCAATTTTTATAGCATTCATTTTGGTGTGTGCAGGCTAGAAAGGGATGAAAAATTAAATATTACCTGGATCTTTCTGCACAGTTGCAAATTCAGTGCAACAACTTTCTGGCTAAATAATCTGTGAAAATAAATACCTGAAAGTGGATTCTTAAGCCTTCCTTGTTAGTGATTGTCAGCTTAATCTGTCAGCAGTAAAAATACAAATTCTCATAAGTTAAAAGTTAAGTAGTTTAGTCATTTAGAAATAAAATCAGGACCAGAAGGGAATGGGCTTTGCCCATTTATATTCTTACCCTGTTTCTCTTTCCATTTGAGGTAAGTTGCCTGAAAATGTATTTAGTAAATATGTGCCTTTCTAGTGTTTTATCACTTTATCCTACATCTTTATCTTGGGGACTTCTGATACTCTTGAAGAAAGCAGTGCATGGGAAAATAAAGCAAGAGGTTTGGGGGCAATCCTTAGCTATATTATACTTTTCCATTCTGCCATCATGGTTTAAAGCTCTTCTGCAGTACCACTGTGTAGAAGTTGTGGTTGGGTAAAGAGATGCTTAGAAATAAGGTTTTTTGCTAATCAACTGCTGCAAATTACATGATGCTTTCTTTAGTTCTACTTTAATATTTTTCTACAGCATGAGAAGCAAAAGAAAAATGAGAGTATTCTAGGGAAATAGGTGATGACTGTTTTCTTATTTGTAATTTTGTTTTAGATTTTTTGTGCTTTTCCTCATGCTGCTCTTCAGTGTTCTTTATCCATGGGCACAGAAACAGAAGCAGGTGAGGCAATCAAAACAGGATGTGGAGCATTTATCCTCAAGATGATTTTGGGCAGTGGAAATCACAGTTAATTGCAGCTAAGCAGTGGCATTTCTGATACCATCCCTTTTTTGTGGACATAGTACAGAGGGTGCTGTGGATTTAATTAGCATAGCTAGTTTGCTAACCAAGATGCCTTGGCAAGAACAAACAGAGCTTTGAAAATTACAAGAAGATTGGATCAAGATTGGCAACAGGAAAAGAACATTGAATCAATATCTGCAAGCAAGAGATGTTGTAAATTGTATAGGTTTGTTTGTGTGATGTTTAACCTAATAATTGCAGTAAAAATTATATATAAAGATTTGTAGCACACGGTAAAAAATGATTTCAGATCACGAATCAGTCTTCCCATTTCTCTCTCAATCGTTGATACTTTTAGGCATGGTGTTTACATTTTTACAGAAGCTGAGACCTGTGTTTTTCACTAACAAAGAAGGAAATAGATCTCATGCAGGGATTAAAAGGAAACTTTCTCTTTATATGTGCTCTGGCTGTTCATTTGTGAACACACCAGCTGTGATTTCTTGGAAATCTTATCTTGGTGTACCCTTTCAAAGAACAGTGAAAAGCTCAGATGAATGCAGTCTGTGCTGGCAACAAGCTGAAAAGTCCCACATGAGTTTTATGGAAAAGCTTAAAAATGGGTTGAGGGATTCCACCAGGTAGGATTTTTGGTTTGTAGAGGTTTTATTTTTATTTTTTTAAACCTGGTTTGGTAAATGATTCCACATATATATAACGATTCCTTTTGGTAAATTATTCCATATATAAAACTCAGGCTTCATTACCATTTGAAGTTTAATTTTGGTACATTTTGCCAGGTATGTCACCTGCTGCCATTTATTTAAAGCAAAGAGCACTTGCTTGCTTCGCTGTCTTTTTGAAGAAGGCAAAGGCCTGTTCTGCTGTTTTGGCTGGATGAATACACATACACTTGGAACTAAGTGATACAAAGGGCTCAAATGATCTTGCCCTACTGCCTCTTAAGAATTTATTTTGCGTGACTTGCTGTGTGTTGGAGGAGCTAGGAAAGCAGTTTTGTTAACTGCTCTTGTCAAGAGTTGTTTCAAGTCAAGGGTTATGCAGATTAATCATATAATCATTAGCTCTGCTCCAGGCATGTCGTTAAGGAGGGCTCAGATGTCACTGGGTAAATACCTGCAGGGAACCCTGGAGCTGGTAAGATATGGAGAGTGGGTACATCACTCACCAGATCCGGGTCAGGAGTCCTGAACAGTTTTTCATTTTTGGCTCTTTGTGGGATGTGTCCATCCTCACACACTGATGACTAAACCCTTTGGAGTGCTCTCTGGGGTATAAATACTGAGTGCACTATTTTGGTTGCAGTACCTGTGACGGGCACTGAGGGAAGTTCTCTGCCTCAGGAGCAGGATTCCTGCCTGGCATCTGCTTTGGGGTTGCCAGCACATCCCTTGCACTGTGCTACTAAACCACATCCACGTGTAGGTCAATGCTGCAGAGACAAACAAGGATGTTTTGATTTTTCAATTTTTACTTCGGAGGCAGGTGTTAGCCAGTGAGGGTTTCTAAAGACTTCAGCAAGATCTGGAGTGCTTTTAACTGTTTGGTGTTGTTTTTTGTTTTTTTTTTTCTTCCCAACAGAACAGACCTGCAATGAAGAACATTATTGTTCTTTGCATAGCGTTATTGTGTGTAGTCCTAATTGCTGAAAAATACTAATTACTTTTCACAAGCCTACATAGAGTGTAGGTCAGCACAATAAAGAAATCTTTTTTAGATGTCAGCATGTCAGGTGTGTGTTAGGCAGGCATTATAGATTAACTCTAGTTAACTTCATGTACAGGGGTAGCAGGTATTTTTTCATAGTCCTTTAATTTTTGGAGTAGCTACAAGAGGAAAGCACTGAAGTAGAGATGTGTCTTACTTGCTGTCATCTTGTAATATTCCTACTCCCACCCTTAAATTTGACCAATTATATTCCTATTCATAACCTTTTACTGGATTTGATTGCTTATGTGGGCAGAGACAAGGAAAAGACATGGGGGAGATACCTGGCCTAGGAGGCTGCTTTGTCTCTCTTTAATGAAGTTCAGTCTTCTGGGGTGAACCCTTCCAGGCTGTTCTGTGAGCACTGACAGCATAAACCTGCTAACATTGCCAAGGAGAACAAAGCAGAGTGTTCTCAGGTGCTTGATTTGGTGCTCTGGGCTTTGTGAAGGAGCTTCTAAAAGCCCCCAACACAGATCCAGGTGGGCAGTTTCTAAGTTTGAGGCATGTGTGCCCGACTGCTGCTTTGAACAGACTGTGTATGCCTTTGACAGCTTCTTCGTCCTGAAATAGAAAAAAAAAACCCAACAAAAACAACAGAACCAGAAAAAACTTCATGTTTTTGGCTTGGTCACTGTGCTGTGTTGGGTTTTTTTTGGCAGTGCTGTATAAAAGGAGCTGTACCAACTGCAAAATGGGAAAATCATTTGAAGTCTTTTAAGACAGGGATTATGTCTCTGTGTTCTGGGGACTAATATGAGGATTTGACAGTTACCCTTGAAGGAATCTGAACTATGGGACATTTGAGGAAAGAGCCAAGGGACTGGTGGGAACAGCATTCTGGCAAGTGCAGCTGCAAAAACATGAAGCTGTTTCTCCCTAAAGATTTGGAGGAAAATATCGGTGTTTCCTTTCACAGCAAATCTTGGGATGTGTAAATGGAAAAGAGGAAGACAAGGGAGCTTTTACTCTGCCTAACAGTATTTCTGAAGGCAGTTTGTTAAAGCTTGTGAGTCATGTGATGTTATCACAGAGTATTTTTGCTTTGATTTCTTCTCTCCATTTCCATTCTGACAGCTTAAGTCTGGGTGAGAGAATTTCTCTCTTGCTCTTACTTTTCCATTTGTTCCAAAGTAGCTGCAACAAAACATTTGAAACTTCTCATGTTCTTAATAGATGAGAGGAAGACTTTCCCTGTCATCTCTGCTGAAGTCCTGTACTTCAGGATTCCTAGAAGAGATATTTGTGTGCCATCATTTTCTTTTGGATTCATGGTGTCCTCTTTTCTACCCTGTATCTCTTTGGGGAGAGATACTTTTGTGATAATGCAGCTGCTTGCTATCAAAATATGAGCAGGAAAAGACTGAAAACTCCTAATACAGTAAGAAGAGATAGAAATTAACCCCACCTGAGGGACACACACACAGTCATAGAACTAAACCCAACTTTCAGAGAAATTAATGCCTTTACTCAAGTGTCATAAGCTCTCCTTTGGCCCTAACCTTCCTGAGTAACAAAATGAACAGTTTTCTGTTCAGCTCTCCACAGAAATCCATCCCTAGAGGATGGAAGAACATGAAAAACACAACTGTGCTTTTAAATTATAGTTTTCTGAGATAAAGTGCCGTTGTCAGGAACCACATTCAACAACACTATTAGCTGGAGAGATGGAGATAAAAGCAAAACCAAGGGGATGCATTATGTCTTTTGGCCCTCAGACCATACAATTAGTGAAATGATTAGTTGGCATTTTAAAGCTAGGAATTAAGAAATTATTGGAGTGTTGGTAACTTTCCATAATACCAAATGCACAGGGGCTGGTTTGTTGGTGAGATGGAGCCTGTCACTTTCAGAGGTCTAGTGAGAGTGTGGGGGTGAGTTGGTGCTTTTTATCCCACTCTCTGCAGAGAATATTGACTTTCACAAAATCAAACATGATACAGCAAGGTCTTTACTTTCTGATCAGATGAGGCTGTGGATTTGTGCAGCAGAGGTCATGAGATGCGTTATAAAGTGGGGTATTTTTTGTGCTGTGCTTGTTCTTACCCTCTTAAATCAGATTTTTGCACATTGCAAATGATGTGCAGGCAAGATCAGAATGTCTCAGCTGGAAAGGGGTTTTACCTGTTAAAAACAGGAAAAACCCCCTTACTTTCTCTCTTTTGTATGACCCAGGACATCTTAACTCCTGAATCCATTCCAGTTCTCAGAGTCTATGAACTAAAGGAAAGACATACTCCCTATTACACCTGAGGAGAGGCAACATTTAATGTCCATCATTTTGAACAATATTATTATCTACTTTATGCCTTTCATGTAATAATGCCAGATTTGCTGAGAAGAGTAATTTCATGAGCTACTGGCTTGGTTGGCAGAGCTGCCCTGACAGTTCACTGGCTTGCCCTCCCCTCAGTTCAGCAGCCATTCCTGTGCTGTTCTTTGTGTAGTGTTAGTCTATTCCAGACTGTTGAAAACACCACAGAAACTGTGTGTGTTTCTTTAAAAAAAACCCAAACAAACCCCAAAATCAAAACAAACACTTGATCTTTTTGCTGATCTGCTTTAAGCACAGCTGGAGTTGTTCTGGTATTAGTTCATTGCCACACATGGACACAACAGGTGACCCAACTCAAACTGACTTTGCTGCTAATGTGTCATGAAACTTTCCTGAGGGTTCATGTTATTGCTTCAGTTTCCATTTTTCACAGAAGACTCTCATTGCATTAACATGCAGTCACTGGAAAACTAAACTATCTCTAAAACTGCTGGAGAATCAAAGTGTTGCTCCTTCAGTACTGGATAAATATTTAAGGGAATTAAGTCACCCAGCAGAGTGGGTTCTGAGAAAACTCAACTGCTTGTAGTGAATACCATTTCATTTCTTGTATCACTGGATAAGTTGTAGCTGTATTGTGTTGTCAGGCAGGGACAGTTTTTGTTGTGGAAGGTGGTTCATTATGATAGAGTAAGAGCTAGTTGACAGAGGCCAGATTAACCCCTCTTCTGGAGGGCCCTTGCCAAGGCCAGTTGAAATACTAATAAAGGCTTAACTCCTTATTCTCTGCAGACTAACCTTTCCAAGATCCTTCTATAGGAAATGAAGTTGTTTTGGGATTTCAGATTAACTCAATTCTTGTATGTCACCATTTATTTCTCTATGGTGTTTTTCATACACAGATATTTTCTACTGGCTGTGCCTCCCAGCTGACCTGTCCCTGCTGGCCTGACAAGGCAGATCCATAAAATACAAATTACTAACAAAAGTTTCAGAGAACTTTTTTTGAGAACATGGATTTGAGCTGTACTCCTCCAAAGGTATGAATTAGGAGTACCAGGGCTGAAGCTGTTGCAGCGTTGAGCCAGACACTCTGAGTGCAGAACTTGGGCTCAGTTTCTGCTTAATATCATACTTTGGTTTCCTGTTGAGCTGGAATGATGAATACTCCTATCGCTGTGATCCTATTGTTATCAAAGCATCTGTGTAGGCAGTCTTTGATGAGAAGCTGATGGGAAGGTAGAACAGCAAATAGCTCTAGGTGAACAAGCAAAAGATACCTTTTGTTTTCGGAGTATCTAAAAGCTATGTCTTGTCTTTGTGACAGAATTTTCTATTTTAATAGCACTGTGAAGAGGTTTAATGACTTTCTGCAAGATCTGTTATACACTCATACAGTTGTTCTCTTCCTGTCTTTTCCCTTAGCATTAGAGAACAGCCTCTTGCTGTTTGTGAAGGCAGTAATCAGTGGGTTACATTAGCACAGCGTTTCTTTATAGGCAGTGAGAACATGTCATGATGTGTGTTGTTTCACCACAGAGAGCATCACACAGCCAATATCTGCTTAAAATGCAATTAAGGGCTACAAAGCCTGAAAGAGCAACTGCCTGGGGAAACAAAGTTTACTTTGAAAAGGAGCAAAGAGAACACTGTGAGTGGTGTGCTCAAAGTGCTTCTTTGAAAAAAGACGATGAACTTCAGTACACTTGAACACCTGCCTAGCAGAAGAACAGTTCTCAAACATTTGGAAACTTTATCAGCCCCTCTTGGGGCACTGTCTTAGGTCTCCAGTACTTCAGGAGAGTTTACCTTCTGATTTAGACCAGAAGCATATGTGAATTGATCCTGGTACTTTACAAACTATAGTCTAACCTTTTAAAGGATCACTGTGGACCAGAATTTACCACCCTGCATTTACATTTTCAATGGAATAAGCTTTACCATTCTCATCCACTCTCTCTCCCTCCCTTTCCTGCCCTGAAATAAAATACTTGCTTGTACTTTATGTGCTTTATGACACTCTCTTCCTTCCACAGCAACGTTTTTTCCCCTTAACAGACTTTATGTACTTAATGATGGTAATAAGCAATAACGTAGCAAAAATACAGGGTTTGTGACTCTCAGAGATTATCAGTCATTTTTCTTAAAGGTTATGGGAATGGAAAATCCAATTCTGTTTTCTGGATTCTGCCCTGTGTTACTGCTGACAATGCTTTGATTATAACATGAGAGGAAGCATGAACTTATTAGAAACTAAATGCTCTCTCCTCAGTTCTGAATATTTTTTGTCATGTTATAGTTGTGTTTAATAAGAGAGCTGGGTAAAAGCTTGTAACCTAATTTTCTGACTAAAATCTACTTCAGTGATCTCTGCACAGACAGAATGAAGTTTATAGAACTCTTTCCTGCCTCTTCACAGTCTGTTTTTTTCCAGCAGACTTTTTTTAATGCCTTTTAACTTCCTTCATAAATTGCCTTTCTGCTGGATTAATTTCCTCAGTTAGGATAGCTGTGTATTTTGTGTTATTGTATTTTTTTTTGTAGAGTCACACACTTTACTATGTTATTTTTATTTGTTTAGGGAAGCATACAATAAAGAAAGATGAAAATACTAAAAATAAAAGAATTCTGGGCAGCGTTTTCCTTTGGTTTAACTGCATTAACTTATACCTATCTGTCCCATATATTTGATGGCTTGATATGCAATTTCATGAAATTATATTTACTTTCAGCTGCCAACACCTTCAACTAATTTTTCAAGGTTTAAAGAAATGAAATAGCAAAGAAAGAAAAAAATAAAGTTATAATCACGGATGAATAAAAGGATGTGTGAAGGTCATTAATTTAAAAGGATGTGTGAATTGGAAAGTCGTTAATTTATTTGTAACAAGAATCATCTCTAGGTACATTTAAATTGCTCCTCATTACTTTTTTCTACTGCTTCATTATTTTTTCTGCTATTTTAGAAAGCGTTTTGACTTAGTTATAAAACCCGTTCTTTAAGAAAAGTCTTTGTACTAAGCTGTCAGCTCTCTGTAAGTATTTCTAGGGACTTTGCTGATGGTTATGCTGAATTAAATGCCTCAGAAGTTCCCTTCCCCTAGAGCAGCTCAAGCTCCGTGACATTGAGCAGTGCCTGGTGCTGTGGTGCAGGGCACGGCAAGGCCGTGTTTAACTGCAGAATAACTGGAGAAAACCAGCCTTCAGAGCAGAGCTGAGAGCACAGGATTAATGAGCTGGAAGGTTTGCCAGGGCCGAGCTGTGCCAGCAGCCCTTCTCCTTCTCCTCCCCGGCACGGTGACGTTTCCATCCGCTCCGTGTTATTGGCACACGCGGAACACCTAAACATGGCCCATCACACCCCTCCTGCTAGCCCAGGATTTTTTCCACCACAAATTACAGGCTCAGCACAGACCAAGAAGGGTAGGGCTTGGTCTCTTGTACCTTTTTATGGCATGGCAAATAGCTATGCAATCATCCTGCAGCAACAGTGCAAGGATACAAATTACAGGCCAACCCAGGCTGCTGGTGTCTTGAGGCAATTGGTTGTTTGTGTCAGGTTCACTCTCTGCTCATCGTTTCACAAAAGGCAGATGGACACAAAGGGAATAGCCAAGGCCCAAAGAGATTCTGTAGGTGTAAGGTGAATTTAGTAGGTATTGGTGAAGTTACTGATGAAATAAACTGCCTGAGGATAAACCATTGGCAGTGCATTGTTATACGGTTATTCAAAGATTGTAGAAAGCTCCTTCTCCAATTTCAGCTGCAGATGAGTATGGGGAAGTAGGTAGTAATTAATGGAAGTGAAATTGAGCCAGAGGAGTCATCCATGTCCAGAAAATGCCAGAAAATCTGTTTCTCTGCTTTCTGACCCAGTGCAGATGCCAGAGCATCACTTAAATGAGGGTCTGTTAGTAGTTACTGCAGAGCTGGGAAGGAGAGGATCACAGATCCATGGGGGAAAGTGTTATGGTCTGCTTGGTAATGGTAAAACATTAAGAAAGCCAAGTCTGACTTGAAGTTAAAGGGAACTGCTTTCTCAGGTGTTATTTGTTGTCATGGTCTTTCAGTATATGGTATAAAAGCAACTGTACATCTCTAGATAATCATTAACAGCACACATTGTTTAGGAAGGACAAATTTCATTCTCTTACCCGAAGGTTACTTGGAATGAGGAGATGTTTTCCTCTGTCAGCCAAGGGGAAAAGAGAAAGCCCGATTTTGATTCAAGGCCTTGTGAAAATCAGTGTGTGTGAAGGTGAGATAAACTCACCAGCACCAGTTTGATCCCCCTGAGAAGGCTGGGAGATTCCAACACAAGATACTGGCAGGGACGACGCTCATTTCGAAGTCTGAAGCATTGCAACCCAAAGAATTGCTTGAAAAGAAAAAGTGTTGGTTTGGAACAAAAGAAAAGTGTTTCAAATGACTCTGAATCTCCTGCTGAGTTCCATCTTCTGTCATAAGACTACAAGCTGTTACAAAATGTACTATTTATTTTTAGGATTACCACAGCACAAAAGTTTAAAACATTAAAACTTTCTTACATGGGCTTACGTTCTGTGGAGAAAAACAAAATCTCTCCTCCAGTTGGTGAATAAGACTTAGATTTCAAGAACAGATGAGCAAAGAGCTGTATTTGGAAAGTGGGCATTGAGTGTGGGGTTACTTCTAGTTTTATTTAGCTATGTATTGAGATGCACATTGTCTTTTCAGTTGCATATTTTGATCTTCCTACTGTAATGGACTTAGGAACACAAAACAATGGCATTTTGCCCATTTCTCATCTAAAGCCTTGGCAGTCAGAAAACACAACTCTTATGCTGTGAAGTATCAATGTGTGAAACATTATCCAAAACAATTGTAATTAGAAGCTATTAACCCTATATTTAAAGCCTCTGAGGACTGGAGACTGATAAAAAATTATAGATAATGTAAACACAACTGAGAAAAAGCCATTTACTGCTAGCATTTTGTAAAAATGTTTAAGTCTTCCATCTGTTTTTTTTCTTCTCAAAGGTATAAAAATAGATGTATTAACTTATAAGCTGTGCATACAGGAATGATTTAGATCAGAATCTTTCCTGAAGCTTTTGTTGTCTTTTGTCTCTGTCTCCTTCTGGCAGAGGGCGTGGGGATTGTGAGGAGAAAGCTGTTGGTGTTGTTTAGAAGCACATTTAATTCTGCCCTACACTTATTGCTTGCTTATGTATCAACTTTCTAAAAACCTCATTTTAATGATCCTTTTTGTACAGAGCCAGCATCAGCCTGGGGAGACTTGTGAGGGGATCTGCAACCTGGTTTGAGGTTTCAGCTTGGTTACAGTTGCACCTAATTCTGACGTGGATTCTGCTGCAGCATTGTGTGAGTGTTCCAGTTTCTGGAAATTACACAAATATATTAATTCATGATTCTGATGGCTCCAACAGTAAATATTTCATGTGGTTGACTGGGGAGCGGGGGGAGGATAGGGAACAAAAAATCCCTACAGAAATGTAGCCAAGCAGAGAGGAGGTTGAGAGATGCAACGATTTATAGTTGTATTAGAGCAAAGTTGTGTCAGACTACGTGGTCTTTAATGCTATGAGGAGTAGTGGCTTGACTGTGACATCATCAAGTTCTAGATGTAATCTCACTATTTTTTCGTCCATTCTGGTTAGACTTTGGAACACTGGAACATTTTAGCAAGATTTCACCAGTTGCTACCACAGAAGATAATCTGTTTTAGCCCCTAGCTAAGTTTTTTCTGAGAACAATCATCCTTCCTTAAAACACAGGTTTTACATGTTGCTACTATTCTCAGATAATGGTTTTTGTAGAAATCCATGTGGGGCCGTATAAATGCTGGTTGAAACTCTCAGTAACTTCTTTATTTATTCAGAACTAAAGATTTGTGGCAAGACCAGGTTCTTTTTAGGAGCAAGTGTGCATCTTTCCTTAAAATCATCTATTTGGCTGCTGTGTGAGCACTGAGCTGGCCCAGCCTGATCTGGGTGAGGTGTGGCCTCTGCACATGTGTTTGATCACTTCTTTCCAGCTTCCTTGGATGTTTATAGCTATTTAATATTTTAATATAGCTGCATTTCTGCTGTCTGTCTCTTCCTTCATAATAGCATGTGTGCACATATGACTTTTCAGGACTGAAAAGTCTCACCTTAACTTCACCATGGAGAGGTGAAAATCTGAAGGAAACAGCTGATCTCATAAAGTATCTGGTCCTCTTCTAGCAGTTATGAGCTTACATCAGTTGTTTCATGTCCTCGCTTCCAGCTTTGCTTCCGTGAGGGAGGCTAAGGTCTTGTGATATGCCCAGATTTTGAAAAGTGTGACAAAGAAAGGAATTAAGACTTTCTCAAAAATACTTTGATTCTGGTAATTAAAAAAGCATGTTTGTGTAGCGCTTATGGTTGTAAGAGTCTACAAGTACTTCACATAAATAATTTTAAAGGAAGAAACACAATGACTTGTTGGTTTCATTGCCTTCAATTTATCACCATATGCTAAACCACTAATATATTGCCACATCAGAGGCTTGAACAGTATTGATGATATGAGATAAGGGAAGAATGCCTTATCAGGCAGGGATGTGAGCTTTTTGTGAGTGACTGCAAGGCTAAAAGACACTGCCTGCTGAAAACTGAGAAGGTCCCAATAAACGCAGTCAAGAGCTGTGCTGAGGAACTTGTTAAAATATGCCAATGTTTATCAAGACATTTGAGCAGCTACTAAAATGGACCATTATCTTCTTGTTTCTTTTTGCATATTCTGATTAAATTATAGCGGTTGCAGTGTAACACAGAGCCATCATGCTGCAGAGTGCTGGGGACTTGTAGTCAGTGAAATGTAACAGCGTTAATGAGCTGCACTTGAAGGAATTTGCATGACTTTTTTGTGATTGTAGCTCAGAACCCTTTAGTGAGTGTCATGATTTGGAAAGATAGGTGTCTGCCAGGGAAAAAGCCAGAGCTTCCCTTGGAATGGAGAATGCAAACCCCCTCCCTCTGAATTATTATAATTTTGAAATTAAGGGCTTTCAGGCAATGATATGGGAATAGGAATAACAGTTCTTTACTAGGAATATTAAAAATTAAAAGGTAGTAGTACAAAAAAGCAAACAAACAAAAAAACCCCCGCTGAGTGTCAGAATACAGCCTGACACCCTGTTGGGCAGGGTGTTGGTAGCAGTCCAATTAAGTCCTCCTGGAGTGACAGATGTAGTTCTGTTGGAGCAGAGATGATCCTGTAGAAGGGGTGTAGTTTTCTCTGAAGGTCCAGTGATGGTGAGATGGGTCTGTTCTTCCTCTGGGAATCCAGTGCACACGGGCTGTCCTGGTGTTCCTACCTGGTTTTATCCAGGTAGGAATGCTGGGCTCCTCCCCCTGGGTGGAGCATCTCCCCATGGGATGATGGAATTTTATCAGCCATGCAGTGAGCCTGGATGGCCCATGAACAGCAGATATCCCCTGGAGGGAGGGTGGGTCATGGAAGAGATAAAGAAACACTGCCCCACCTGGATTTAACAGCTGGCCCATTGACAAAACACACCTGCCCCCTCCCCCTGGAGTTATGAGGATGGGTCGTAGAAGAGATAAAAGAAAACCTCCCCAACCAGTTTCAACAGATGTCAATAGAATACACACTGCTGGTTACATCTTGCATTGCAGCCCTGGACATGAGACAAGAACCAGTTCATTAGTGCTGAACTGCACTTTGGTGTTTGCTGAGTAGTTATAAGGACTTCTCACCTTGATGTCCACAAATGGAGAAGTCACTGCCACAGTATGGGGAAATCTCTGCAGAAAGCTTGTTCATGCTGTCTGACCCCTGAAGTTGGTGCATTTTCCAGTGTTGCAGGTATGTGGCAATGATGCTGTGCTGTTCCAGGGCTGCTCTGTGCATCTCTGAACCATGGAGCAGCAGGAGCCAGAAAGCTTTGTCAGTGTCTGAGGAGGAGAATTTACAGTGGTGAGCTAAATCAAATTAGAAAACTGTGTTTTTGCTGTGTCTCTGGGATGTTCAAGTGTGCTGTTTTTCTCAATTTAAGTATTTCTTGCACTTTTTTGAAAGATCAATTTTTAAATTTATTGTTTTAAAGACTGGATTCTGCTCATAGTGAGTTTCCATAGGTTTTTTTTTTTTTAACTAAAGTATCAGTAAAATCAGTAAAGTATCAGTAAAAAACTTCTTGTGCACGAAGAAATGCACAAAACAGTTGAGATGATGAAGAAAACTGGTACTGTTCTTTAAACTGAAGTCACTGATCTCTGCAGTTTCAGTTCCAGTGGGAGATCCACATGTGAGACAGTGTCTGGATTCCAGAGACGGTTTACATACACTGTCAAATTTGGGAAGTTTGGGTCCAAATGACTCAACAGGCTCAAATAAGCAGTTAGATGAGTGATTGCAGTCAGAACCATGACAGTTACCAAATTAGTCCTGTTTCCTTTGAGAAAAGAGGAAGAAAAAAGATCTGGTGTTACACTGCATGACTGAACTCAGATGTTCTCAAGGCCCACAAATGGAATATGACTGTAAATGCAAATTCAAACTTTTTCAATAAGCTCAATCCCCAGGGAGAAACAGGAAGTCTTTGTGGATCATTTATGCTTCATCCATCACTGGTGCCATTGCTGTCTCTCCCTGTTTGTTTTAGAAAGAAATCTGCTCAAGAGAGTAAGCTGGAAAATTAATTTGAAGTAATGAGTGGCACCATGGCAGGAAATCTTCACAAAAGAAGGTCCACTTGTCCCTCTCTCCCTCTTTGTGTCCTTACTTCAAAACCAACAAGCTTTGTGCTACTTTTAGACTACAAAATATGTCATGTGGCCTGTGCTGGGCTTACGACACTCAGGATGACTGCATTGCTATTCTTGCAACAGCCATGCTCCAAGAAACTTCAGAGAGAGATGTTTTCTTACCTATGATAAAAGACAGAAATTTAAAATATCAAAACTCCTAATCCTTCATGAAGCAGTTGGGCAAGAACTGTGGTTTCCATTTAAGAAAAAAGAAAAAAAGAAAGTTTGCCCCAAAGTAAAGGAGCAACATATTCAACAGTAGAATACAACCACCAAGAATATTTTCTTTCTAGGCCATATACAGGTTTGGGTTTTTTGGTTTTGTTTCAGCATCTTTTTAAGTCAGTAAAATGTAAGGCAATACCAGCTTTACTTGGCATTCTTGTATTTTTTATATAATTCAGATATTTTTGCCTTCCTCTCTTGAAGGCTACGGGATTGTTTCCAAACAGGCTGATGCTTCTAGGGGTCAGGCCCCTTACAAAGAACAAACAAGGGACTAAATTTTGCTTTTGCTTACGCTGGGTTCATGCCAGAATAACTCAACTGATGTTACTGGAGTGAGTTACCCTTGTGCAAATCCAGAGTAAGAGAATAAATTGAACTTCTCAATAAATTGTCCCTTCTCTTGCTGTGAGTAGGTAAAAAAGACAAGACAAGACAAGATGTATATTTCTGTGAGGTATTTCTTTTGTTAATTTAGGCAACAATGAAACTGCTCTTATTTGCTGGCTTTGCTCTATCTTTAGCTGTAGTTATCTTTCAGAATTTGTGTTGGAGTTCCTTCTGAATATCAAGACCTCAGAGTTTAGGGAAACACTATAAAAAGAGGTTGATATGGCTGACATCCTTCAACATTGTGGGAAAACACCCTCAATGAACAAAATGGATAAAAGCACTCAGTCACATTATTTGTGGCATCCCCTGCTCACATCCATTTCTTTGACAGCCTGATCCTGAGCAGAGGAGGCTTTTTCTCAGCAAGTGTGTCTTCATTCGGAAACTTGGTCTAGGAATTTAAGCAGCAGTTTAAATCATGGTGCAAGTACTTCCAGCCTGTGACTGCTTTGTAGGCTGACATTCCCTATTTAATGACCTCTGGAAGCAGGATCCCAGCTGACTGCCCACTGCTGTGGCACAAAGTGCCACGGTGGCTTCTGCTCTCACCCCCTTTCTACAGTAGAATCTAGACGTGAACAAACCAAATTGAACTTTAGAGTCATGGAGCAAAAGACTCATGGAGCAAAAGAAAGGGAAAGGTGCTTTAGTCATGGGAATCCTTTCTTATCCTGCACTTTCCAGGCATTTTGGAGTGCACTGAGAAGGGGATTAAAATAGGAATAATTAGCTTGGTAGCGAGATCATGTCCAACCTCCCAGCTGAAATATGGCTAGCCTCAAGTATCTCGGATGTGGGGGAAAAATCCATTTCCCATTCCTGAGTTTGTGTGGGAAGCATACAGAAACTTGGATATTTTGTTAGAACAATGACATCAGCTTTATCCTGTTTTCCCCCTGCTGCATTTCATCTCCTGTTTAAACTGTTACTTTTCTTGACAAAACATCAAAGAAGATTTAATTACAACAGTCCAGTTTGCTGTAACTATTTCATTTCAGCAGTAATAGGAACTTTTAGTGAGAGGGACTATGGGACTGGCCTTTTATGTACTTTTCTTTTTACAACATTCTCAAACTGCACTTAAGGAAGCATCAATTTTAATTATCATGTAAATAATAAAAGAAGCAGCACCAAAAAAAAAGGGCTCACATATAATTACATAAATAGCAGAAGTCATAGAAAACTTTGATGTCCTGTACACTTTAACAACATTTTTCCTGTTCCAGGCTGACTATGAAATTCAGTCAACATGGTTTAGAAAATACATACTAAATATTCAATACCCATAAGGAATCCAAGTTGCATAGGTCAATAACTCTTTGCATAGGTCAATAACTCTTAAAAATAATTTCAGTACAGTGGTTCTGAAATTAACTTTCTAATAATTGTGCCACTGCCTGGGCAACTGAAAAAATTGACTGATATGTTTAGACTCAGTGGAACATGTCTAAGAAATAGAGCTACGGAAATAAAATTTGTAATTTCAAAGTTTTAGTTGAATCATGGACAGATTTAGAAGTCCAGGCCTGTTTAATGTCAGAGTTACCCCAGGACAGAAACCCTCCAGCCCTCCCAAAGACAGCAAACAGCATCAGTAAGAACAAGAAACCCAATAATTTTTGCTGAAGGTGCTGCATGACCTTGGAAGAGTCACTAAAGCTCACGTGACAGTTCTCTTGGCAGTAATGAACGTGTCCACTACCACAGGCTGAGCTAGTTCATTTATTAAAGCTGGATGTGAAAGTACACATGAAGGGACCTCACCATCACACAAAGAAAGTTCCTTAATTCCATCCATACTCAACCTGATTATTGTGATTATTGCTGTCATTAACCTTGCTGCTCTTCTTCCCTAGAATGATTTCTATCTAAAACTGAAACACATCAGGGCAGGAGCAGGTTTGTGGTTGTTGAAAACAGATGCAGCCTGCAAAAATATTTTAATAATATGTTTTTAGTTTTGTGTGGGAGCTGGCTATGGATTTGGGCTGGATCTTGGGAGTGAGGAGGAGAGCCTCAGGCTCCCACCCACACTTGTTTATCACAAAGCCCTTTGACACTGTCCCCGAGGGAGGAAAAGAGAGAATATTTTCTGTGAAGCAGATGCAGAACTGTAAGCAGCATCTCAAAGCAGTGATGCAGGTGAGGGGCCTTGCTAAGAGAACTTTTTTTTGCCAGATCTCCAGTGTGGCTGTATCTGTACAGATCATAAACAGTAATGAGGGACAGAAAGGGAAGATGATCTCAGAATCTCCAAGACCTCCTTTACACAGTAAATGTAAGATTTTAATGTATCTTCATGGCTACCAAAAGAACTCTAGAGAATCTGGGGAAGGCAGGCAAGGTGCTGCAGGGATTTTTCATGGCTCAAACTTCAGGTCAAACCCAGATGTCAGCAGCATCCTTGGGGCCAGGCAAGCAGAGATGTGGTTTGTGTATCATTTCCTTACCTTCACAGATTGTAATGGTTTCTGGATATGTAACAGGGTTTTAAACCCTTGTGACACCACCAAGAGTATTGAAACACCAAGGTTTTTGTTTGGAATAGATTCCTATCCACAGTTCTTGCCATATTTTTATATCTGATGTACTAATTTAATGGGTTTTATGGGATGCCATCAAATAAAGGATGTCAAAAACCATTTAAAAATACGTGGTGCTGAGGCTATTTCATAGAACTTTACAGATTTTTGTACCTTGGTCTCAATTAGAAGGTATCCATTTCATTTATATCTCAAAGCTATCAGATGTGTATCTTCTGTCTTGGATTTTTTTGCTTGAAGTTTTTTTTTTTTTATTTAAAAATCTAAACTGAAAGGAAGGGTTGTTTTCTCCCAGGAGTCATCTTGGAAAAATTAATAACAAATGTGCTTTTAGCTGGAAGCAGAAGCTTTATGGAGTAGGATGAGTAACTCTAGAGTAATGTGATATAATCAGCTGTGCTGAGCATTTAGATTTCCTCTGTGTGGATCAGATGCAGCCCAGTGCTGTCCAGGCCAGTGTCCTGTACATAGACTGCCAGTCAAGACTGAAAAGAGATATCTTTGCTCCTAAGAAGGATTAAGGTTAATCCCAGGCTTGATGGGTGTGTGTATGACACCAGGAAAACTCTTGAATAGAGAGTGCTCCACAAATTGGAGCCATTTACTGGCATCTTGCCATTTGAGAAACTTTAGAGTAATGGAGCCTCCTGTGTGCCTGGAGGTAATTTTGTGTATTCTGTGCTTTGATTGTGAACTAAGGTCTCAGGTGTCATATTGATAGTCCAAGTTGACAAGGCAAATCAGCCACCAGTGTTGGGGGCTTTTTACAACACCAGAGCTTCCACTTAGGATTTATATTCTATCCTTAGGATAAAAGAAGTCACATTCTTAACTGACTTAGAGCTGTACAGCCAATTCCACACCTCTCAAGTATTTGCAATGACTGGAACTAACATGTCAGAATATCAGCTGAAGATAATAGAAGTTTTGGGTGGAAAAGGAGCTTTATGGATCACAAGCTTGGGTTGAAAGATTAGAGATGTTTAAAGGTTTCTGTCCGGGATCCCTGAATTCATGGCAAGTATAAATGGAAATGTCTCCAAGACTTAATGAATTGTAAGTAAGAAACTTGGCTCATTTGTTAAATGTAAGTGCTCCTGGGTGCTGATGCTCAAGCTAATGCTACAAAATTAATGTTACAAGTAAGCAGTAAAACTATGAATATCATTTATAAGCCACTTCTGCTGGGGAAAAGGTGTAATATGGAGGCTGGACTGGCAGGGACTGACAGTGAGTTGGCATCAATCTGAGGCCAAGGGAAGCGAGATGCTAGGAAAGGAAATATCTTGTTAGGTTAGGGCAAGAAGAATGGGATTATGGGTATAGTTATGTTAATGAAGTAGCACCATATAAGGTTATGTTCTGGGTTCTTGCATATGAATGGTTAACAACATTTTACATATGAGGCAATGTAATTGTTCATTGGTTCACTATCGGGGATAGAATCTATATATTGCTATGTTTGCCCCATTGCTGGGTCTTTTGAGGTTGCCCCACACTGTGTTTGGTTTATGTTCTTTTGTTGGCTCAGGTTATTATTGAAGTTATTTTCTGGGCTTACTCGATCGTTCCCGTCCCCGTTTCAATTGCCACCCTGGCTGGTCTGGTTCCTGTCGCATCACTGGCGACCATGCAGCCAAAGAAAGATGGGAAAGGCTAAAGTTTTATAATAGTGTGAGTTGAAAAGCTGGGAAGCTGTGAACAAGTTGACAAAAGTAAAGAGCTGCTCTGGTGTGGAGTTCAGTTCTTAGAGCCATGACCAGCGCTGTGCTGGGAGCTCAGAGACTGGCAGGGAGTCAAATATTTCTTCCTCCTGCGGCCCCAGTAGTCCCAACATTGCTCTTTGGGGAAGAAGTGCTTTTTCACTTTGAACATATGGTATTATCTTGAGCTAACTGACTGCTTGATGAATGTTTCAAAAAAGGACAAGGCTTATATCGAAGAAGGCCAAGAATGCAATTTCATTTCCTCTTCAATCTGAAAAAAACTTGGCTTTTATTTGTACAGATTTAATTTGGAACACATATGTATGACATATGTAACATCATCAAATAGTTACTTGATGCTTATCAAAGCAGTTGGAACAAAATAAAGCAAACCAGTAACTCAGTGTATGTATGGGTCAGGTGTGAATTTGTATTCACAGCTTGTTGGCTTCAGTTTTGTAAGGGTAGTGTCTGTTAAGAGAAGAAGCAGAGTAGAGGCCTAGATTTTAAGAATATTCCTATCACTGTTATGTATAGTATATAATATCATCATTTTAAACCTTAAAAACCAACTGTGTGTATTTTAAATACTCTTTCAAACCAGCAAATTTTCCTGTGTCACACATCCCATTCCCAGCAAGCATGGAGCAGTCTCTGAGTGCAAACCATTGCTGCTTTCTCATCTGGCAAATGGTAACCCCCAAGTCCTGGTGAAGTGGTCTTCTTGCTGTTGTGGGGATGCCTTGAAAATGTCACTTACTAAAAAAACAGCAGCACCTTAAGTAGCTTGGCATTTGCATACTACAAAAGGCATATGGTAGGTAGGTGGATTTGAGAGTTCAGCATTTAATGTAGAAAGTTTTGTGTAAACAGTAAGTAGTCACTGTGCTCTGTGGTACTGGAGGAAGAGACAATAGGACAGCTCTGCAAGTAAGAATTCTGCCCCTAAATACCATTGTCAGGTCAGTTACTGATCTGTTTATTTCACTAAGTGCTCAGCTGTGCACATCATGTCAACTTTAAATAGCTTGGGGCTGATTTGACTTGAAAATGAGGAGTAACTTTATTGATGTCTGTGGAGTTAACAGTGTAAACAAACCAGTCTCTGGTCCTGTCATTTGGGTAGTTGGTTTGGTTTTTGGTGTGGGTTTAATCATTTATGGTGGTTATATACAATTTAAGAACAACGGATTGCAAAGATTATGACGGCAAGACTAAAATTAGGTTATTGTGGATCTGCTGCTCATTATCCAAGTGTTCAGGTTGGACCAAGGGCTCAGAGAGAACTCTGGTAGATGGACTTGTTTAACCCTTGGTAAGTGAGCTCTGCTCCTCACCATGTACTGACCAACCCATTGAAAACTTTGGGTGAAAACAAACCCGTTTCTGTTTGTGTACTAGGATTTGCACAGCAGGTGTGGGTTTGACTGTAACCTCTGGCAAAGGGCTGGTGTGAATGTTTGGGAAAGTTCTTTTTTCAATCACTTAAGGAAAATTCGTGTAAAAAGGTGATGTAGGGAACAAACTTGCTGGACTACTCCTGTCATAGAGGATCTACTGATTTTTCCACTTAATTTTCATAGCAAGTGCTCCTGCATCCAAGACTTCTGTAACATTCACTGTATTCACTTGGTATCTTTAATTCTATTTAAAATTACATGAAGAAAAAAACCCCCTGTCCTTTCTTTTTGCAGTGAATCTTTTTAGGACCAGCCATTTTCACAAATTTTCCCCCCACAATGTTATGAGCACTTTTTTTTTTTTTTTTTTTAATGTAATTATAAGTCAAAGTAAGACTTAAAGAATCACAGGTCCAGATATCTGAAATACAATCATCCACCAAAAACCCTCAGTGGGACAATTACAGCCCCCACATCCTCCCACAGCAAACCATGACTGTAGGAGAATTTTCGATGGCTGCAGCTGAGATTAGACAGCATGAAGTGCTCTTGCTTTGGCCTTCACGAAATCACCTGCTACGAGTCTTAGCCATTGGAATGTGGGTTTTTTACATTAGTACCAGCTCTACATAATTTGCAATTTATTTTAGCATCTGTCTTAATGATGTCTGTTTAAATGAGATATGAATCTGTCTCTTAAGTAGTTTTCATGTTCTTTACAGAGCAAACTTAACTTTAAATGCTCTTTCAATATGAAGTACAGTGCATATGCAATACCTCCTCTTCAACATTGAGTGCCCTCAGCATTGTTTTTCTACCCAGCTTCTGTTTTCTTTCCTTCCCAATATCCTCCTTGCGCCCTGAAAGCCAAGAAGACCCCCACTGTCATCATTCCTTCCCAATGGTTCCCAGTGTTCTCTTTTTCTGTTTCAACAACTCACTCTAGAATCTGATTTTCAGGAGATACACATCCGATTGCCACTTAGGTGGAGGTAAAGGCTTACTTTGTCTTATCATATTAAAAATAAAGCAGCCATAAAAGTGTGGTAAATGAGGTCTAAGATATTACTCTGGTTCAAACTAAGAGTGCTGTGACCTGCACAGACTGCAGAGCCCCGAGGTGCTGGAAAAGATCCTCAGCAAGGAGTGGTCAGGTCCAGAACCTTGCTGTGCCATACACAGAGCAGTCAGAGCAGTGATGCTTCTGTGAGTGTCCCTCACAGGAAATGGTTCATGGGGAGCCTGATCTCTGAGTCAGATTTTGCTGTTAGTTTAGAAATTCGTTTGCAAAAGTTTATATATGAAGGTAGCAGTTATTGTTTGGAGACAACAATATCACTGATAATGACAGAATCCAGCAGGCACATCAGTGAGAAAATGCTCGTGTTTATTCCTTTGTGTCTTCAAGTACATCAGGTGAAAATCTGAGCTATGGATGTATCACATGGAAAACCATATGGCAGCATCTATGCTTGGACAGGCATTTGACTTGACTGAATTAATTTCTCAGCAAGCTCGTCCTTGTTGACTGCAGGATCTTGGGGATTATAACAGGAATGTGGACAAGGTTGTCAGGTCCTTCAGGATTTTTAGCATGGTGTAAGTATGAGCACAGGTGGGCAGTGAGACATTCTGGGCTTCATTCCTCACCAGGTGTCAGTCATTTCATTCCCACGGTTAGAAATAAACATTAGTGATGGATCACCCTCCCCTACAGCCTATTTGTCTAATGGAGGCACAGCTACATCTGAGAATGGGGCTCTTTTTCTCTTTGCAAGGGATGCTTTGGCACCTTTTCCTGAACCCAGGGACAAGTGTCTAATCCTTAGCTGGTGGCAGGTTTTTCCTCAGAGCTGCACTGCCACATCTCTGATGTGGACAGGACTTCAGTTGTTGCTGCTGTTTGGAGAAACTAAGGGATAGAGAATAACATGTTGTCCTCTTGTGAAAGTGGATGGCTGACTGAACAGAGAAGTCTCTGCAGAGGGTAGTGATATGCAGCAAATGATGCTGAATAATATTGTCTCTTAATTTTTTTAATTTGTTTTTTAGGAGGGTATGGATGCTGGTTTAACTCATTTGTTTTTTACATAAAGTACTGTTTGTAATAGAATCAATCATATCCTGTATGTTTTGAGCCCAAGTTTTAATTCATAAAGCACGATTGTATAAAATAAGAGAGAGAATAATTTAACCTGTACAGCACAGATAATTTCCATATTGTGCTATAAAAAATAAAGTGAATTCCCAAGTTGCTTGTGACTCAGGTGTGAAGTCTCCAGACTGACTTTTGAGCATGCTCCAATTTGGCTGCAAGAAGATGGCTTTTAATTTTTTTTTTTAATCTATCATTCTCTAATTTTCATAAAGTAACTTGTAACATGGTTTGGGGAATTAAGAACAAAGATATTCTCCCCTGAAAGGCTCATTCTGCAAGCTTGGTATTACCCAATACTGCTTAGCTCTTGTCTGGCAAGGTTCAGCGAGTGGAGGAAGGGAACAGGTCTTATTTTGAGCTTTTAAGAGGAGCTGAATTTTATATTAACTTCACAGTTTATTTGTTTTCATTCCCGTCCAATAAAAAGCTTTTTTTCCATGGGAGCCTGAGGAGAGCTCACTTAAGATGAAAGGAAGTGGAATGTGTCTGAGAGAGTGGCCAAATTTGATGGTTTCTTTCTGCTGGTGGTATAAGCAGTTAAATCTTTTTAAAAGGCAGTGTTGCTTTCCTCTTACTGTGTCCGTTGTCCAACTCTTTCCCATCCTTTGTGAATGTACCAGACTTGATCACCTGCCAAAACCTGCTTGTTTAATTAACCTCTTTGAATTTAACCTCTACCAAGTTTGAACAATCGTGTGCAGCTTTGGGGTTCCCCTGGTATTTTAAGTTGGTTTTGGTCATCAGCTCAGCACATTGGATTAGATTCCCTTTCTGTGCTGCTTGGTGACACGAAGGAGATGCAGCAGCCTTGTATTCAAGCATTTAACACTCCTGGATAACTTGGTGGACCCATGGTGGTGTTTTTCCCATTAAAATCATCACTTGGCTCCTTGTGCTTGAGGCACATTGTGTCCCAGGTTTGGTTTGGTGTTCTAAAATAGGACCCATAGCATACAGAGTGTTTCACATTTGTTTCAGTGATCTAAAATGTGAAACAAGGTGAGGACCAGGCATTAGAAAAATCCAGTTCAGGTTGATGAGAGTTACAAAACTGAAAGCGTTGAGCTTCTGAAGTACATTTTTAATGGATGTTAGTGTGGTGTGTGATCTGCTCCCATTGGTAATAATTCTTACCCATTAACACCTCTTGGCCCATGCCAGCCTTGGAGTGCTGCAGTTGACCAGCTCTGGTGCCTGATCTCAATGGCTCACATGAAAATGCTCCTTTCAGCGAAACCCTGGAATTTCTCGGCTCTGAATCCTTTCACTGACAGCTCAGGCTGTGGCAAAGGAACACAGAGAAGAATGTTAACTTAAGATCATTCCCCTTCAGATTATGTCAGTCTGCCTCCAGCAGATAATGCCACGTTTTAAGTGAAGTGTGTTAGTTGCCCTTCTGACCTCATCAGGTGTGAGCAGAATGATTGTTTTCATCTTTGTATCAATTAAATTTGAAACACTTCTGGAGTGAGGGCTGTGGGGAAGGAGTATGCACTTTGTGTGAAGATATAATCTGTTCAGTAATTTGATCACTTGATCAATTTTTTTGTTTAGAGGCACTTACCATACCAGTATTTAAGCATGGAGATCTTACAGCAGTATGGAAGGTATTCATATTGTTTTATAGGTTTTCTTCTTTAAATGCACACCTGTGCACATTTCACATAGTTGAGCTTTTGTCCATGTTTTACAGTTGTCCATTTTTACTTGACTTCAATAAGAAAGCAGAGCAGTATAGCTGCAAAGATATGTTTATTATTATTTATTACTGAATGGCCTGACAACTGAAATCATCCAGACAGTGGATATAATAATAACAGTGTCCTAGGTTTTCCAAGGAGCCCTTGTGGCAGGAAGCACTGATTCCTGTATCTCCTGCAGTGGTTACTGGAATGCTACTTCACTTTGACAAACTGTCTTGGGTGGGGAGCCACTGGAGCACACCTAAACACCTGTGCTATCAATTATGTTTGTTGATTAGAGTAGCTCAGGCAATGCCCACGATCAGCTAATTGGAGCTTCTTGGAGTTATTGGCAGAACCCACCCAGAAGGATCTGCACTCACGTGGGTCACCTGAGTGTTGACTGCTCCAATTTCCATCTGCCTGCTGCCCATCCAGCTGGAGCTGAGGAAGGCTACCAGGATGAATAACCCCTGCCTTGGCTCTTAGCTGTTACCATTTGCCATGTCATATGAGGATAAAATCTTTATTATCAGTAAAATGATGTGACAAAAATATCCTCTGCTTCATCTTGTAGATGCTCAATGTCATCCTTGGCACCCCTGGCATCAGTTGGCCAAGCTCAGAGAAAATGGGAAAACCATCAGAGAGCTCTTTTTCTACGTTTTGCCTTTCCTTCTCATTGTTTTACCTTTTTTCCCCTCCTCTTGCTTTGTTTCCCAGAATTGTATTTTCTTATGCACTTTGCAGGTATCACTTCTTGATGAGAGTTTTTCCTGCTTTAGTTCCACTGACAGAGCAAAACAACTGAATGTGTCTTTTGTTAAAACTTGAAATTGTATTTATGGGGATGGTAAGTCCTGGTAGTTAACACACAGCATTGGGTAGGAGTTTGCCTCAGTATAGTGGCCAATTATCACTTCTTTTCACAAGCTCACTCTGTTTTGCTTTATATCACCACCTACAATTTCAAAAACTACTTTGTGCAATACAATCTACAGAACGTTCTTCTCAGAAGAGAAAGAGCTAAACAGTTTCAACAGTGTTGGAAAACAGGTTTGAATTTTTAAAATAAAAATGCTACATCTGCTTATTTCCTTCTTATTTCCAGCATAACAACTAAGTTTTGCCAGAAAGCTCCTTGATGTTTATTCTTCACATTTCCAATTCCTCAGATGTTGCAGACTCAAAGGACAAGACCATTCTTTCCTTTGTTTTTTGTGATCTTTTGTTCAATTTTTTTTTTTTAAGTCACATTTCACTTTCTCTCCCCAGAAAAAATTTACCATCAGAACTCTTACTATCAGATGTGTCTGCTAACATTCAGCCTGGCTAATCTGAGAACCCCAAAGCCCACTAGTTGTTCATCAGCAGCCTTTCTTGTAAAGTGATCACAGTTGCCTGTCTAATAGGAAGGTGTAAAATAAATGGGAAGGTGTGAAAAATCCTCTAGTTAACTGATTTTCATCCTTTTCACTTTATATCAAGCAAGATATTTCCTGTTGGAGTACTGATTTTTAGCTATGTATATAAAGACTGTGCTGTCACTTCATGTGCTTATAATCATCATCTACTGCCCCCGAGCCTTAATTATTCTCTTTGCTTTCCTTTCTTTAACATTTTGAGTATGTCGTGAGTTATTGTATTTTGCTTCATGTTATTTGTGAGCAACAATTTCATATCTTGTTTATATTTTAACCATTCTCCAACTTGCTTTTCACACAAATGGATTTAAATGGTTCCCTCTGTTTCATATTATCAGCTGTAATTGTTAATTATTTAAATGTCTGTAAAATCTAACCCATCACATAATTACACTTAATATCTCACTTTGCTTTTGCAGTGGATTCAGGAAGCGTATGAGCAGTGGTTCAGGTTTTCATTATGTTGCTCTTATGGTAGTAACAAATTGTCTCCATCAGAATTCACCATCACAAAATGTTTACAAAATTAAAAACAGAATGAATTTCTGTTCAGGTAATTCTGTTCAATGTGCAGGAGCATTTGTTCACAGTTGGAAGAGTTCATATGCAGCAAAGTCTGGAACTGTTAGTAATTTTTCAGCTTCCTGGTGGATTTATTTTGGTGATTTCATCATCTTTGCCAAAGAGAAAGTATATTTTATTTGTATTGGGGAGAGCCTTTATTATCTTTGATGCTGTAACTGTCATCAGTAGAAGTCATTTAAATTCTAGATGGCAAAAGATTCTTAATTGAACCCCATGTGGTGAGGTCAGCTTGCCTGTCACAGTGCTGTGTAACTTCAAGGAATTATTCTCTCAAATACTTCAATTTGTCTTTCATTGCAGTTGTGTGATTCCAAGTGGCAAGCATGAGCAGTCATGCAGAAAATCTGTGACAGAATTCTTTGACTGCTTCTAAAGCTTTGCACGCTGAAGATCTATAAATGTTACTAAATTAATGAGTAAAGGTAATTTCATGAAGTATTAATGATAACAAAATGACATTATCATTCTTTTATGTTTTTATGCAAGGCAGTTATGCAGAACGAATGAGAATATGTAATGGGCAGATTTAATTGATTAAACCCTCTGTGCAGTAAGTGGGAACTCCAGTTTGAGCTCCATCCCATTAAATACTGAACTCTTGATTGCTGTTCAACAAAATCAATACGGAGCAGAAGTCAGAGTGAATCTTGTGCCTGCAGCAGTAATGCAGTTTAACAATAAAAATCAATGCCCAGTCCCAAAACTGAGCAGTTAATAGTATTTGTGGTTTATGTCTTTTATAGATCCTTCGGTCCTTAAGGCCATCTGTTAATTTACTGCCTCTGTCTGGATCTGGGGAGGTCACTGACTTAGAGAAATAGGGTTTTTTGCTTGTTTTGTATTGTGTATCAGTTTCTGCCACTAAAATCTGTACCTGTTGCACGTGGAATTGTTGCTTGAAGTATTAACCTGTACACATCTCTAGATAAAAGACCACCACCCATGTAGTGCATAGGCAGGAGGGACCCTTTCACAAAACCAAGCACAATTTCCAATGGTTTGTACTTTAAAAATCAGTCTCCTGATCCTGACAATGACAAGTTTGGGGTGTTTTTTAAGTCTGTAATAGATTCTTTATTAAAATGCCTTTTTCATAGAACTAACTTCTAGGCAATTTTTACATACGTTGTGGAAATAACAGGACTGGAGTTTGGTTACAAATAGATTGTATGTAATCCTAGAGTAAACTATCCAACAGCACTTTATGAAATAAATGAGAATTTAACTAATTCATAGTTTAGTAATTAGGCATTTTATACTTTTCCTGGAAAGAAATCCTGGGAAGAAATATCTTCATCCATCAGTGAAGATTTAAGAGCTGTGTTCCCTGAGCTTTCATTTAATTTTCAATTCTTCCCTTTCCCAGTACAGCTCCATGCATATTCATGAATGTTTTATAGAATAGAAACAAAACTCAGTTCTTAATATTTCGCAATGTTTCTCAGAATTTGTTATTATTAACAAGTTTATTTTTGTGTATGTAGGCTGTACATTTTGTCCTGTACTGTTATCTTTGTGAAGTATTTTGTATACAACAGAAAATAAGGCACATAAAATGTACATGGGTGCTTGAAGTCAGGTCTCAGGCCCTACTGGGAAACTGAACCTGGTGTCTTGACTTGCAGCCCTTTGATCAGTAAATAATATTTCTTCTTGAACAGTGAACTATCAAACCCAAACTGAAATAACTGATCATTTTAAAACCTAGAACACTGTTCATTTTTTCAAGTTGCATCAGAAATCTTACACTCATCTGGTAAGCTGCAGAGCATGCTCCAAAAAAAGGGGGGAGAAGTTTCTGTGCCCATACATGGTAAAGAATTTATGAGAATTGTTTTGGAATTACTGCTGAATCACTCTTAAAATACTCAGTAGAGACCTCTGAAAAATGTGCAGTGGTGTGAAGCAAATTAGTTTCCTGCCACCAAAAATATGTCTTTTTTAAAGACAATTTATGCATGTAATTTTCCCACTATAAATTTTGTAGAGTGGTTGTGATTTTAATTGTGAGACGAAGTGTAGGGTTAGAGAATTAGTCTAGACATTTACCTATGGCTTATTTAATTGTAAAAACTGCAAAAGCAGTGTCTGGCAGTGTGATAGTGTGAGTGGGTCTCAGAATCACCAATGGGTCAGATTGGAAGGGACCACTGCAAGTCATCTGGTCCAGCCTCCCTGCCCAAAGAGGGTCACCCATGGCACAGGATTGCATCCAGGTGGTTCTTCCCAGGGGGGAAGACTGCAGACCCTCTCTGGGGAGCCTGTTCCAGAGCTGTCACCTGCACACTAAGGTTCTTCCTCAAGTTCAGGTGGAAATTCCTGGGCATCAGTCCCTGCCCATTGTTTCTTGTCCCATTGTCAGAGCCTGGTCCCTGCTCTGACCCCTCCCTGCAGACAGGGATGAGGTCCCCTCTTAGTCATCTCCTCTTCAGGCTGAACAGCCCCAGCTCCCTCAGCCTTTCCTCATGAGAGAGGCTCCAGCCCCTCAGATATGGGATCACATCCTTGGGCTGCTTTTGTTTTACCCTTAAGCAATGGCAGTAGAGTTAGGGCTGGTAAAAGTTGTACACACACCCACCCCAACACAAACACAGCTTATTTTGTGTACTTACGGTAGGAAAGAAAATAGTTTCCTGATGATGTGGCTTATTTGGGTTCTTCCAGTGCTGACAGAAGCAGGACAGCATTTTGGAAATGGGCCTTGTTTGTGTAGGCCAGCTTTCTTCTCTTTGTTAATCGAAGAGCAAGTAAATGTCTTAAATTTCTGCCCTGCCTGTTCACATATCAACCTAAACAGCAAGGGAACACCCTTGCCTATATCATCTGTCTCTTCAGAATTTGTGTAGTCTGTTCCAGCAAAGCCTGTGACAGAAGCCTACATTGATGCAACTTTGGCAAGTGGCACCTAATTCTCTCTTTATCTCTAAATCTAATCAAGTGGTACACAGTAATTCCCAAAGCATAACTGGATTATCAGCACAGTCAAGCCTCTATCCTGTCACAGTATAAAATGAACCACCTTACAAGGCCATAGTAAAGACACTTGATAGAGTAGAGACAGTTAAAACACCTAATGGTGCAGTTTGAGTAATCAGGACAGCTTTGAAATCACTGATGATGTTCTGATGGCTGTGGACTGAGGTTTATCATGTGCAGATATCATCTACTTCTTCCAGCCCCAAGGTACAGCTGTTTGCTTCTTAGAAGGAGATTTTTGTTCCTCACAGTGTTTGTAAGTAATAGCTGATTTTCACTGAGGGATGGGTAAGAGTCCCTTTTCCCCCAGTGATTTTTCTCTATGTGGGATTGGTTTGGTTTTATTTTATTTGGGTTTTGTGGCTTTGGTTTTTTACATTATGTGGTCATATAGAGAATACAAAGGCAAGGTACTGCTGAATAGTCTGTAGCCTGGACAAAACTCTGAAGTTCATGGTCTCTCATGTTCCAACACTCTTTCACTTGTTGTTTTTTTTTTTTTGTTTTTTTTTTTTTTTAGCTCTGTCAGTAGTGTTGAAGGAGTCTTATTGTTGCCATTGACTGGCTTCTGTTTAAAAAATAATTATGAATTTTTAATTTTCAGCAGCTTCATAGTAGCAGCAATATAATACAAATGCAGTTTTGGAAGAAAAGGACAATATTTCAGGTGTTAGGGCTGCACTTTCCTCTGGGCTAGGAGTGAGAGGTCATTGAAGAAGAAAACGAGTCTAACTTGTACCTACTAACATTTTCAGACTGCTGATTTGACTCCCATCTAATATGTGAAATTCAGAGAGGGGTTACCTCTGCTTTAAGCATTTGTCCCAGCACAGACCATTCATACACTCCCCTGCAGTGCTGAACTTCAGCAGAGGTCAGTGCAGGCACCAGGCTGGTTTAGCTGCAGTTGTACAGACACTCAGAACACAGTGCATGTGTTCCTGTAGAAGAAAAATATAATCTAGTAACCTTGTAATAGTTGGAATTGGTAGTTCAGTTTTACAAAAAGTATTTTACAGATACTCAAAGCTTCTGCAGGTATGGAAAAATCAGCTTAATAACTGTATAACAGAAAAGTTGTGATACCTACTGATCTAAAAATGTTAATGAAAGCTTCCTGAAACTTTTCCAGGAACTGCATCCAAGTAATGAGTGCCTTTAGCTCTTCAGATCTGCTCTATACATAACACTTAGCTCTTACAGAATACTGAGTATTTTTGGCTTTGTCTGTGTGTCAAAAGTGACATTAAAACAAACTTGGAGAGTTTTGGTGAAGATTTCAAGTAGCAGTAGCCTAATTGTGCTCTCAACAAACTCCACATAATATGTCATCAGATGAGAATCAACTTAATGCTTTTAAATTTGAAGTCCATAACTCTGCTAGGGTGGATGTGATTATTTGGGTGACTGGACAGAGCTGGAGACAGTATCTGGGGCTGCAGTTTTAAATTTTCAAAGAAGTTTGTGTCTTTGTTAATTATACAAGTTACTGGAATGTGTTCGAGTCCATTTATACTACAACTTCTGGGTACTGCAGCCTAAAAAGCCCTACAGACATGTTAATGTTCAACTCCCATTTTTGAAATGTAGTTTTAGTTGTGGACTGGTCTCTTTGCTAAACAGAGAGTCTTTATTAACTTGGATTCACCAATCCCAGAGCCTGGGCAAGCTGCAAGTGATAATGAGGTGCAGATCCTGGCTGATGACTGATGAAGCACTTGTGGAACGTTTGTTTTTCCAGACATGACTGAGTTTGTGTCTGTACCAGCAACATCACTGGTATAAATATCTGATCAAAAGCCTACACTAATTCATTGGGTCCCACAAAGGCTAAAATAACTTCTATTCCATTATGAGCAGTGAGAGGGACTTTCCTGCAGCTCCTGGGGCTGAGAAAGCCTCAGGGAAGGGTCCACCTGTTCTGAAAAATGAATGTAAAAACTGAAACCGGGTGGATTCCACCTCTGAAATGTGCAGTGACTCATGGAAGTGCCCTGTGTACACGGAATGGATCTGAGTGTCCTGATGACTATCTCTTTGGCCTGCCCAGCAGGTGTGAACAGGGATTTTTTGTGTAGAACAGGCAGCCTCCCTGGTGTGCTGCAAGGGGGAACCATCTGTTCCTCAGCACATCACCGTGTGACTTGGCTTGTGGCAGTGGCTACTGGTGCCCCATTGCTAATGAAAGCCCATCACTGTTAACAGAGGTGTGAGAGAAGTGCAGGAAGAAAGTGCAGAAAACTGCTGTCTGCATGCAAAAAAAGCTTTTTAATCGACTGCCATCAGTAGAGGCAGAAAGCCAGTCAGATAAAAATCAGCACTTCCTTGGCACTGTTCTGTTATAGTTGTCTGTATTTCACCACACATTATTATTGAGTGCTTAATCAGTATTAAATCTAATTCTGGGATGTCATCCGAGAAATTATTTTACAGCATTAGCAGCTGGAAGAATGTCCTGCCTGTTAATTGTTTATATTATCTGGCTCTCAGAATAACAGCTGGCAATTAAAATAACTGTAGAATGCAACCCAGTACCCAGATAAATGCCATATTTATGCAGGTGTAGGAGCATACTGTGTAATCTCTTAAAGCCAGTGCCTTCAGAAGGTGATGAAGGATGAATTTTGGGCACATCCTGTACTGATATGTCTTAGGGAAATGGGAGATACTTTTCTCTGTGCACACATACACAAAATATCTAATTCTAGCAGTTTTGTAATGTGCCTAGAGAAGTAGGTACTGAGTCACCACAAGGTGACTTAGTCTAAAAATCAGTCAGTCAGCTGTCATTTCTGAAATGTAACTATCCTGGCTGATTTTGAGGAGAATATCGAGGTATCAAGGTATTAGTTGTGACCTCTCTGTTGGGGTTCTGGCATGTGCAGGTTTGCTTCCCATTTCTCCAGCAGTGTGTGAGCCCAGTCTGTACTGCTGTGCTAAGCCACAGCACCCTCATTCCAGGTCGTAGGAGTGGGACTGACCACCAGAACTGCTTTCATTTCCGGGTAAGCTGTGAGTGCTGCGTTGCTGAGAAGGCAAACGAGTGAACTAAATCCGTACATTTTGTCCTTTCAGAGGCCAAGCCTTTGCAATCTCTTTCCCAGGGTGCCAGGTTCTGGCCTGTTCCCCAGCTGATTCACCTGACTTCAGTACAACTCTTCCCATGGCAGTACTGTGAGGAGTTCTGCATGTCCTCATTCTTTGCCTGAGGATGAAGCAGTGGTGGGGTCTGTGAGGTTTTGATCCATAATGAGTCATTTGACCCCTCTTGTATTTTGTCTTGGAGAAGGGAAGGATTGCACAGACATCCTTTTAAGGAGCCACATGCTCCAGAGTGATGAAAAGGAAGACAGAGGACAAGCTGTGGCTCTCAATACCTCAATGCAGATTTTGAGTCTTTTTTAAGAGGAGGACACTGGCTCTCAGGGTCTCTGCACTATTTCAGTCTGTAAATGCAACTTTCAGGTTCACTTAGTTAAACATGCTTTTTTTTTTCTCTCCTGCCAAGTTGTCATGCTTGTTCAGTATTCCCCTGAGGCAAATAAAATCTTGTGAAGAATAAAATATTTGGAAAACACCAGGATGAAAAGGAAATTTAGGAATTGTATGGCATAGTTTACAAATAAAAACCCCAAGATGTTTTTTAATCTTACAAATAATGGTCTGCTCCTTCTCCCTCCTCCAACCCCATGATTCATTTACCTTTGTACTGAATTCTGTAAATATGTACTGTATTGTAATGCTTGTTGAGAACATGCAACTTAAGTTACACTACTCAGCCTGAAAATACTGGGGAAAAGCAGTGATAGGATAATATGTGTTCTGTGTGAATAGAGGGCTGTTTGTAGCATCTGGCTGTCAGATTTCTGTTTGCTTGTCTCATTCCAACATTCTGACAATTAATCAATATTGAAATACTGCTCTGGATGTGCAAAGGGTTGGACAGAGTAAGTGCCAACCTGACCATAGGCCTTTTGGCAAAACTGCTGTTTGGCTTTAAGTTTTATGAATTTTCACTAGGTATAATCTTTTCTCAAAAAAGAAGAAACTGATAATGAAGTAATTTTTTTCAGGGCTGTAAGCAAGACCATTTTTGCAATTCTTGGCATAGGCATTCAGAAGAAAACAGTAACAATGCATGTTCAGGCCATTCATTTTTATTTATGTTGACAATATACTCACAAATTTTCTACTGTTGGCAGTAAAATTTTGGCTAATGTGCACTCCTTATTGACTGAAAATCCTCCCATGCACTTCCAAGCAAAGTCTTGATCTCCTACCTACTTTCTATTCATTGCATAAATTACACTGGAATAATAAGCCAAAAATGGGCAGTAACTGTCCATTAACTGCAAACTGTAACTGCAAACTGTCCCAAAATTGCCCAGCCAGTCCTGGTGCTGTCAGCATCATTCCAGCACTGCCAGTTTTTGCATCCTGCCAGTCAAATTTTTTAGCAGTAGTTCCAGAGGAAAGTTGTGTTAAACTTCTCTGTGCCCCGCCAGTGCTTTGGGGTGAGCTTAAAAAAAAAACCCAAAAGAAAACTAAACAAAAAACCCCCACAAAACCCAAAAACCAACAAACCAACCAACCAAACCAAACCAAACCAAACCAAACCAAACCAAAGAACCAACCAACCAAACAACAACAACAAAAAAAACCCAACAAAAAAAGTGGGAATTCTTGGCCCCATACTGCCTTGGCAATCCCATCCGTTTTCCCTTTAACGTTTTCCACATATGGTGGTGAAATCCAGTGTCTGGCTTATTTTCTAAATATAGAATCATAATTCTTTTTAAAATTATCAATGCAATGTGCCTTATTTGTTTTCAAGAGTTTATTTCTCCTTTTGCAATATAACAAAGTATTGACAGTTCTCGTGCTGTCCATTTCCCATAGGCACTTTTGAAGACATTTTATTCCTTTTATTTTATTTCTTAATGTTTTACTGCATATTGGGAAATATCTCCTTTCCAATTTTGAAGCAGAAAGCAGAGCAGCAAAGAGCACATTCCTTTGCCAGTGGAAGAGTGGCCAGGCATGAGCAGGCTGTTCCCCACTATCAGCACAGAGCTTGTTTTTCACACAGTTCTTTGGTAGCAGGGATAGAACAAAACCAGTGGTGGTAGCAGCAACGCACAGGCTCAGTGGCTTCTTAGCTGAATTTTGAGTGTTTGTCTCTTACATTGCACTGCCCAGCTGTAAAGTCCTCATGTATTTCTGTATTATTGCAGTGACCAAAATGGAATTAACTTCACATGAATGGCTTTGAATTTGCTCTTTCATGATGCAGGATTTTGTCTCAGAGGTGAAAAGTGGCTGAATGTAAGCCTAGATTGTGAAAAAACAAGTCAAGTGAGTCAGTTTTCTTTCCCCTGTCCCTCTGCAAATATTTGTGTTTTTTATCTAAAAAGCAGGAAGCAGCCTGTGATTTTAGTAATATGCCTAGAATGAAATCTGGGGTTTTGAACAGCTTTCCTTGCTTTGGCAGTGCTTTCTATTGTCAAATTCACAATGACTTATAACAGAACTGTTCAGAAGCAATCCTACCAGTGCAGAGTTCAGTTTTAGTGGCCTGTTATACTCCAAACTACTCCACTTCTCTTGGCAAAGAAAAGAATATACAGTGTTATATCAGGGGAGAAGCTGGTAAATGGCACTTGAAGCAAACAGTTTCAGTCATAAAGAGAAGAAATTATACCAGTATAAGAGTCACAACTGATGATGGTCTTTCACAGACAGTTCTTCTTGGGTAGTGGAGGGGAGATCCAAAAATATGAAGTTATTTTAAAATTGCCTGGTATTTTTAAGTTGGGATCAACAGGTTCCGTCTTGCTAATGCAAATGTTCTTAGGGATAACTAAAAGCATGTTTGAAAAGACAATATATAAGGAAAGAGGCAGTTTTAAACAAGACTGGTGAAACATCCAGGATGACATGAAGTGAAGCACTGTTGACTTTCTTATGGATTATCTCAAATTTTGGGCTTATAATGTTGCAAATTATGTATTTTGTACCTGAATACTGGAATTAACTACACTCATGGCAAGATAATCTCTGGGGTTTTTTAGCTGATAATCACATGCAGCCAGTGACATAAAGATCTGGAAGACTGCCAGAACTGCAGTAACAAAATAAAGCAAATTTCTTACATAATTTCCTGACTAGCACTTTCCCAGAGTACAGTAACCTTGCATATAGCATTTGAAAACATTACCAACAGTGTTACAGAAGAAAGCCCAGTACAATTTAATATCTGAGAGAGGATGAAGGGATTAAAGTCTAAGGATACAATTCAGTGGAATAGTCAGAAGGGACTTGTATTCCTAAATGTTTCGAGAGAAATGTCACAGTGTTCTTTGTGTGTCTAGGACTGAAAGGATTTCAAAATTTGCCACTTTTTTGCCACTAACCATTTCTTGCTTTTTCTATTGTACTCTGAGTGAGACTGACAATATAAAATAGTGAGCTTTGCAGATGGAAAGGAACTGGTTTTGTAACAGATTGAGTTTTGGGAGCAGGGTGTGGGTAGAAGAAGATAGGCATTGCTGGTTTAGTCTCAGACATGTGGTCAGATCCTTTTGTTTGAACCTCCCCACATTCTTCAGGATGTGAGTGGGAGTATTCTCCCATACATGAAAACCTTTTAACGACTCCTGTGCCTTCTCTTACAGTGAACCTCTGAAACTGCTGGTTTCTAATAAAACAGTTTTAAATTTATACTGAGGTAGGACAGGCATGGAGGTCTAAGACACATGGTGAAATACACAGTGCTCCTGAAATCTGCAGATGAATGAAGGGTGGTGTGCAACTTGCAGAACAGTGAGTAAAAGTAGTAGTGACAGATTGAGGGTCCAAATTTTTAATAGGAGTTGTGTGCTGCACCTTTAGCTTTCTAACATCATGGTTATGAAGTCAGGAAGATGAAACTTTTGCCATTCAGTGGCATTTCTCTTCTGACGGGAGTGGTGGCCACAGAGGCAACAGCAGAATACAAGAGCCAGGGTGTGGCTTTCTTTCCTTACCAGTCATGTCCATTGCTCTGTGTGGACACCCGTGTTTGTGAGAGGAGTATCCAGCTCCTTTGACTGGCTATGAGCAGTTCTGCCCACTGCTCATTCAGAGATTCTTCCCTCTGGTAAGGACAATAAATTTTCTCACGAATTTTCTTCTATGGACCTGGGAAGCCCTACTTTATTTCAGTTTTTATTTTAAGCTAGGTTACTTTTGCTCTCTTATGGAGTTGACTGTGTTTGCTTTCACCTCTCTTCCACTGGGCAAGAAGCCAAACCATGACTCTTGGTGGAGGGATGCAGACTTTTTGGTAAAATGGAATATCTGGTAGGATATATAGCTCTGTCCACAGTATAAATTCTTAGGAACATGGCAAGTATAGTGAATATAGACATACGAGCACCAAATTGCCCATGCAGCCCTCATGCAATTCCCAGGGATTGAAAGAGAGCCCATGGAATGTGTCTGAAATACCTTTCCAATCATGTTAAAGCTAGACTTCCTGTATTTAAATGTGAATGACCTAATAATTTATGCCAAAGTGTCTTCACAATACTACAAGGAATCTTTTTACCAGGATTTAGTTGTGGTCAGGAATATGTTAATGGAAGACAACATCTTCTGTTGTAAGAGACAAATTTTTGCTCTCTGTAACTAAACCATGAACCAACAGAGGGAGAGAATAAGCAAAAGCACATAGCCCAGCTGAGGAAACAGTTTGCTGCTTTATTTTTAGGGGGTTTATGCCATTTGGAAATTTAGCCTAATATACCTGATCCTTAAAAAAAGGCCAAACAATCACCTCCTCAACCAGTCTTAATAGTGAGACAGGATATATTATTTCTTTTTCCAAGTTACACACAAACTGTTGACACATCATGGTTCAGTTGTAATACACTTATAACTTGGCTGAACAAAAAGTGTTTTTTTTCTACATGAGTGCTTAGCACACAAACTCAGATTGATTGGCAAAGCTGAAAACAAAATGTCTTTAAGAGAAAATAAAACAAAGCAGCTTATATAGTAGAGAAGGGAGAGGGGAGTTTTTTTATTGCAATCTCCTTATGGGACAGAGTGGGGAAATCCCCTGATGTTGTTAATGTGACACATGATTTTGTATTTGAAGACTTGCAGAAGTGTATCTCATGTGGTGACTAACCTCATTTGTCTTTTCTAGTTTTCTGTCACTATAACTGTGATGTTTGAGGACAGCTGGTGTCCTCAGAGCTAAGCCATCCTGTGTTTGTTTGTTCTGTATAGAGACTGAGCCAGCGAGGGCGGCAGTGCAGCTAAACTTGGAGTGCAGAGCCTTGTTCCTAATGCCCTGACAACAGGACTTTCAAGGTGAGCTGTCTTATGACCTTGGGGCTCCTTGGGCTTGGGGAGAATAATTTTGTCTAATGTTGTCTCTTTGTTGGAGACGTCCAACAAAGTAATGTTCTCGATCCAGATGGAGGCAGTGAAGCTGAAGAACTTGACTCTGTGGACATCTGGATTAGAGGCAGAGATGATTTTGGTGTTCACTATTGTTCCCCTATATCGAAGGGATATGTTTAGGTAACTTCCCACTACAAGGTGAAATAGGAGCTTTCATTTTCCCTTATTTTTATTTGAGAGAGCAGTGCTGGGCACTGTTTTAGGTTCTGCTCCCCATATTCCTAATGAGGTTTTTTTCCCCTCATATTTCAGGGTTTTGTACTGAAAGCGAAATTTAACTGTTGAAGGATAATGTGGGAGTTTCTGAAACTGAATAGGTAAACATATGCTGGGATTGTCTTATTTAAGACATTCCTTGTTTGCCACTAAGGAATAAGAGGAATCCAAAAAATGTATTGTGCTTAGCTGTAGCTGTCAGAATGCTGGAGGAGATACCATAAAGGGGCTGAAGGTATTTTATTCTATCCATTTGTCAGACTAATCACTGTCTTGTGAGAGGGATTATTTCAGTAAAGAATGGATGTCAGCTCTCAAGTGAGAAGGAAATGAATGATGTGAAGAGATACCTGACTCATAATGAACTCTGTTAGACAGGTGAGCATGCACAGTGTTATATAACACCATATGAACGTAGTGTATGGTGAGTCACAAATTCTGCATTCTCAAACTTTATAAGGCATTGCATGAAGTGATTCTTCTCCTCTTAGATGCTAAATTACTTTGAGTAGCAAAACCACTTTTTTCTGTCATATCCTTCTGGTTGTTAAGTACAACTCCTGCATGTCTCCATCTCCTTCAAAAGTCTCCAGGTGATTCAAAAAAAGAGAAATGAGACACTGGAATATTTTTCAAGAATACCTTGCATTCATTCAGTGCATTTTCAGAATCCAAATTCCTCCCATATGTATTTCAGAAGCTCTTGCCAGTTGCGTCCTTCCACAGTGCGTATTTTACTGTCTTCATTGAGTTATTGTCACTGTTGATTTTAAAAGTCTTAAGGTTATTTAATGGACAAACAAATCATGCTGAGGTCAAAGCAAGTTTAATAACACTTCTTGTTGAATTCTAAAATATAAGAGGATCATTCTGCTTGAATATTTGGCAGCTGTGAAGTGTTTTAATGAACAGAGCCTTATTTCTATATGACTATTAAAGCAAATAGTGTTGGTGAATATAATGTTTGCACAGCAAGCACAAATCTCTTGTGCAGACTTTTTGCACCTCTCTTCCAAGTACATTTTTTTTCTCAAGGGATGCAGCCTGGAGCTCATGGAATGATTTTGTAGTGCAAAGATGCCAAGCACCAGTTAGTTTTCAAGTGCAAGTGCTCACAGCTGCAAAAATGTGTTGCTGTACCTTTACTCTGGCTGTTCTAACCAGAAAACCCTTCTGTCTGTTCACTAGCAGTGCACTGGCACCAAACCTGCAGCAGTGAGTGTTAACCTGGGGTTCATATTGCAGAAAGTGTAGGGGGGAGGAAAAATGTACATTTTGCCTCAGCACCTGCTCATCACCACCTTTATAATTCAGGTTTGCAGGGTAGGATTTGGGATGTCCTACCCTCCAGAAACAATTTGGATCATAGTGATAGCAGAAGTTGTGAATAACTGATACGAGCAATAAGTGAAGGCAGTGAGATTTTGCAAGGGAAAAGAAAGTCCACAAGAGAACTTATCTCTGATTATTGCTGACAGGATAAATGTTCCAAAAAGAACAAGAGCTGTTCCACTGTAGTTTTCTTATTTCATATATTGATAGGCTTCTAAAGCACATGGCAATTAGATCCATTGTCTACCTGTGCTCAGTGAGGGGCTGATAAAAAGCTTCCTAAGACAGGTAGGAGACGGGTAAGACAGAGACTGTTAGGCAGATCCCAGAAAAAATGGCTGGAATTTCTACCCTTGAAGAAGGCAAGACAGAAATGATCTTCAGCTGAACATAGATAAATATATACAAAAAAAATTCTTGTATTTAGAACACAAAGGACAGTAAAGATTGTGCAGAATTGATTCTGTATGTGTTTTAGAATTCATTTTGCATGAATTCTAAGCAAGGAACTTGCCAGTTCCTGTGACAAAATATTTTAATTTATTGCTTCGCCAGATTAAATAACCAGAAGGTGTTTTTTTGTAAATCTTTAAAATGTCTGGTGAATGTCACAGATTTCTAAATCAAAAGGTTAAAAAAAGGAGCTTTTTGGAAGGAAACAACACTGCAGAACACTTGTTTTTTGCTCTTCTAATCAATACATACAATTTCTTAAAATCTCCCTAATATACTGTGAATTATGCAGGTCAATTATTTAGCAGTTATAAAATATGTAGCACTATCCCATCCTTGATATTTTACTATGACTTGTATTTTTGCTACATATTTTTGCTACATATTTTTACAGTTCCCTTGAGTAGAACATTGGTTTGTTATTTCATATGTTAGTCCTCTATATGTAAAATATTTCAATAAATAAAAGTTGAATTTACAATTTAAACTGATAAGGCAGCAAAACCAGTTATCAAAATACATATAAACATCTAATATAAAGTGTATTAAAGGTACTGTGAAAATGTGTGAGGCAAAACGAACACTATAAAGTCAAAAGCTGTGCTGTAAAGCTGCAACACTGTATTTTCAAATGTTGCATATCTCCGAAAACCCCACTTCTCTACATTCTTCAAAAAGTCCTTTTATTCTTTTATCCCAAAGCAAGGGCATAAATTAAATCCTTGCTGAACTAATAATGCAGCCAGGAAAAAAAAATGCAAACTTTTGTTTAACCATTTAACATGCTCATAGAGATTAACTCTAAAGGCCAGGGGAACTAATCTAAAAAGCCCTCTGGGGGACACTTTGGTTGGAGGGAAGAAAAACTAGCACAGCAGTAACTCCTAATGTCTCCTTTGCTGGTGAATGGCCTGTGACTCTCTTCTTTTTCTTCCTGCAGTTCTGCACTGCGTTGGAAATTTGCATCCCCAGGCTTGGATGTTTCTCTGACCCAAGAGGGGTGCTCAGAGGAGAGAAAGAAGCTTAATGAGCTTTAGTGCCTAGTCTGGTAAGTCTCCATGTGACTCGTTGCATTGACCTCAACCTCCTCGTTATTGCTGTAAAGGAAAAAGCTTTATATGATCAGGAACAAAGACACTAATGTCTTCTATGCTTTCTTTCTGAAAAAGAAACAAAATTTAAACCAGACAACATAATTTGGCCTCTGCTGGCACAAGACTTCTGAGCAGAATAGGAAAAATGACATTTTGCCATCCCTGCAACAAATGATTTTGTCCTCATTAATGTAATGGCAAAATGTGGACTTGCAGCAGAGGCAGAGCAATTGTGTCAAGGACCATTGCTGCAGAAAAAGGCCAGAGGGGGGACTGGGATGAGTGAGCTCTGCAGAGCAGTACCTATGGCTCCAGTTGTGCACCACTCATCTGCTTTACTGGGATCCATGGGACAGAACAGGGATGGGAGGAGCAGAGTGCATCCAGCCTTTAATGCAGCACATGCTGCCCCCAGGGCCTCCCCTCCTGCCCAGGGGCACAGGGCAGGGCTGGCTGCAGCAGCTGCACCACTGCTGGGCTGGGGGATCTCAGCTCTGTGCACTGAAGCAGCTGGGCAGGGGGACATTGAGGGGGAAGGTTGCTCAGCCATCACCAGGGGTTTTGAATATTTGTTTTGCTCATTTCCAAAATCAGTCCTGACTCAAAAGCTTTTTCAGTAGCTGCAGAAACCTACAGTCTTTAGCTCACAGCCCAGTCTGTCATTTTGTGTTACATCATGCACTATTCCAGGAGGTGGAGCTGCCTATGATTTCATGGCACAGTTGATTTGCAAGCTTAAGTCCTCAAGGGGCCTTAAAGGGAATGGAAACCCACAAATAAAATGAAGAAATTAAAATATATTACTAACTCTAAAATGCAGCATTTATTTGGATTAATAAAATACAAAATTGTAATGATCCTTTTTACTGGATTTGATTTTGGATCTGCAATGATTCAATAGGTTCCTGCTTCCCAGTTTCACTTTGTCTTTACTTTGGGAAATATTTGTGTAGAAGAGGAATTCCTCTCTGGGGAGGTGATACTATGGAAGGTCTCTAATTGTTCTTAACAGTTTTTAAGTTTTCTGGGCTACTATCAGTCTATATAAAAGTTATGATTTGAAGTCAAAATCCACCTTTCATCCTGAAATACCTTATTAGTTGGGTAATTAATTACCCTAAGTTCCCCAAGTGGAACACAGATACTAAGTTACTGAGAGACAAAAATTTTTCATTTTTTAAATTCTGATGGAACAGTCCCAACTCATTCTAAGGCTTGTGTATACCTTGTCTGGTCTTTTTGGACTAACTAAACTTTGGTGTAGATTGAAGGGGTTCTCTCTGATGTAGAGGTTTGTCCCATCGTGCCAAATCAAGGAGTGTGTTGTCTGTGCTGGAGGAAAATCCAGCCTAGTTTAGTTCCAGATGCAGGCTAACTCTGTATGTAAAAATCTCTGTAGTAGTTAATCTTTCCTCCTTTGCTGTTAAGAAAAGTGAACTATTTTAGAGTATCCCATCACAAACTGTTGCCTCAGGACAGCCAAAAGTGGAGAATGTTGTGCTGAGAAGATGCAGGAATGCTTTAAATGAGCATTGTCTGCTGTGGGAATCAGAGAGCAATAGTTTTGACTTCATGTTTTCATGAAGCTTTTGTGACACTGCGTGCCAGTTCAGCAACTCGGTCCTCATTTAACTTGTACCTATTCTCAAATTGTGTTACTAAAAGCAAGCATTTTCTCTCCACTCAGCTGTTAAGCCTGTTCAGGCATAGTTGTGAATAAAATTAAGTTAGCTGATAGGTCAGTTTATGTTTTGAAAAGGACTTGAGGGTTCTGGTGGATGAGAGGCTGGACATGAGCCAGCAATGTGTGCTGGCAGCCCAGAACACCAGTTGTGTCCTGTGCTTCATCCAAAGCACCGTGGGCAGAAGGGGAAGGAGGGGATTCTGCCCCTCTGCTCCGTTCTGGTGAGGCCCACCTGGAACACTGCACCCAGCTCTGGGGCCACAGCACAGGAAGGATATGGACCTGCTGGAAACTGGCCAGAGGAGGCCACCAAGATGCCAAGATGAATTCAGGGATGGAGCACCTCTGCTATAAGGAACGGCTGAGAGAACTGGTGTTATTCAGCCTGGAAAAGAGAAGGTTTTGGGGTGAGTTAACTGTGACCTTCCAATACCTGAAGGGAATGCACAGGAAAAATGGAGAGAGACTTAAGAGCATGGAGTTATAGGACAAGGGGGAATGTTTCACATAGAGAGTAGGTTTAGATTAGATATTAGAAAAAAAGCTCTTTATTGTGAGGGTGGTGAGGCACTGGCACAAGTTTCCCAGAGAAGCTGTGGCTGCCCCATCCCTGAAGTGCTGAAAGCCAGACTGGACGGGGCTTGGAGCAACCCAGTCCAGTGGAAGGCATCCCTGCCCACGGTAGAGGGTTGCAACAAGATGAGCTTTAAGGCCCCTTCCAGTCTAGGCTGTTCTATAAAATGCTGCTCCTGCTGTGAGTTGGACTTGCGCAGTGTCCCGTTTCCATCTCGGTTGGGCCGTTCGGCGTTCGGACACGGCCCGCAGCGGGGTTCGGAAGGCGCCGCGGGATGGGGAAGCGCCCGTCCCGTCCGGCCGTGGCGGGGCCGGTGCCGCCACCGCGCGGCCGGACCGCGGCAATACCCAGAGGCTCCGCCCGCCAAAGCTGGTTCCTATAAAAACCAGTTGGAGTTACAGTTATTCCTCTTCTTTTCCCCCCCCCCTCAGGCTTTGCAGCTGTTTCTGTTTCGGCTTTATGAGGTGACAAGCCAAACTGTCCAACAAAACATCGCTCGTTGTCACTTACTGCCGCCCGTGGCGCATGCCTGAAAAGGTCAGACCATTGCCTACAGGTAGCACAGTGGATCCTCATGTTTTAGTCCTTAAAGTTACCCCCTTCTGTCACGGAAATGTTTATGTGTAGAGAGAAAATAACATGAGTCCTTCTTACTGGAGTGTTGGTAGATGCTGGAGCTTGTCCAGAGAAGGGAAAGGAAGATGTTGAGGGGTCTGGAGCATCAGTCTCATGAGGAGCAGCTGCAGAGGCAGCTGGTAAATGATTGGAGGGGACTCAAGCGAGACCTTACCTTATACTCAACTGTCTGAAAGGAGTTTTTTTCAGCCAGGTGGGTGTTGGTCTCTCCTCCCGAGTAACAAACAATAAGATGAGAGCAAACAGCCTCAAGCTGCACCCTGGGAGGTTTAGATGCGATACTAGGAAAAATGTCTTCAACAAAACAGCGCTGGTACAGGCTGCTCAGGGGAGTGGTGGAGCCACCATCCCTGGAGGGATTTCAAAACCAAGTAGATGCGGTGCTTAGGGACATGGTTGAGTGGTGGACCTGGCAGTGCTTGGTTACCAGTTGGGCTCTCTGATCTCGAGGGTTCTTTCTAACCTGAACAGTTCTATGGTTCATGCTTCATGCTCCTCAACTGCATTTTTGTTTCCGTTTAGCTTATCTGGTAGTTTATAATGGGGTTTAATCCACCCTTATAGAGATCAGCACAAGCCCTAATACCGTAGAAGTCTTTTTTAATTTCTGCTGTCACCCTTTTGTGCCACAAGAGCATCTCCAGAGTCTGAGATAAGGCAATATTTTAGCTGCTTTTTCCATTTGATAACTGGAAAACTGCTTAAAGGAGAGAGGACTGGCAATGCTTTCTCCCCTCTAGCTACAATCAATACTCTTCTATAACTCAAAACCGGTCTCTGCAATTACTCAACACAGATTAATTTCTTCTCACTCTCCCCATCTCCCTAAATTTACAATGAGTAAACAATCCCATTTTGTTTTGTTTTTCTGGTGTTTTTTTTCTTTGTTGGTTTGTGTGTTTTTTTATGATAGGATATACCCCTCTGCCACACACATCTGCATCTACGCATCACTTCCAGATTACTTAAATAAAGCTGTTAGGAAAAATGACCAAATGGGGGAAAAAAAGAAGCCTGGAAAACTTTACTCTGAACATGAAAGGAATAAAGTGATGGGTGAAATGGGTCAGAGGAGGAGGTTTCATGCCGAAGACAATTGATGGAGAGGTGGCTACTTTGCGTGAAGTTGAAGAATTTTGTTTGGTTCTCCAGATTCTCTGAAGACCCTGATTTAAACTGCTGCTGTTCATAGTCTGTCACTAAGAAGCTGTAATCAAGTAGGGCTCAGATACGTCCCTCCCCCACGCTCTTTGTGGCTGCTGCTGTTAGGAAAATTCTTAGTTCAACTCTAGCATTGCTAAGAAAAATGTGACCTTTGAGCTGGAAGCGCCATGCTTCTGAAGGGAACGTTCTGTAACAGAGAAAGATACAATCTTTTTATATATCACTGCTTAAACAGTGATCCAAAATAGTCCAGAACTGTCCTGACTTACACTGAGTCCTAAGTCTTATCTCTTTGGAAGGCTTCAATGCACTGTATTGTATTATCAAATCCAATCTGTTGCAATTAAATTGCATTTTGGTATTTGAAGGTGCATTTGGGGTGGGTTTTGTGCGGTGGGGTTTTTTGGGTTGGTTTTGTTGGTGTTTGGTTGGGGGGGGTTTGGTTTTGTTGGTGTTTGGCTGGGGGGTTTTGGTTATTTTTGTGGCTGTGGTGGTGGTGGGTTTTTGTTTTTTTTTTTTCCTCCCCACTGAATGAAGATCCTTTCCCCTTCCTGCAGCGAATGTGTTTTCCCTCAGTTTCGGTTGTGTTTCTCCTTAGGTCAGCGAAGGCTGGTGGGTTTGCCCTAAGTTTAGAAAGGGATTGGGGGAACTGGGAAGGTTTTTCAGCAATCACCGGAAAACAGCGCTTGTTGAATGCCACCAACCCCATCTACCGCGCCATCTCCTCCCGTAGGCCAGGCTGCAGTTTTGGGCTGGCTTCGGAGGAACCCGGGGCTGTGGCCCGTTTTGGCGGGCTGAAGTTCCTTGGCNGGGCCGGCGGTACCGCCCCGCTGACGGAATCCGGCGCGCCGGCGGCCGCGCCACTTCCTGGCGGCGGGAGCGGGGCGATGGCGGCGCAGGACGTGCTGGGCCAGACCGCCCGGCTGGCCTCGTCCAGCGCCCTGCTGCAGGTGCGGGGCCGCCCCTCCCTCCTTCCTCCTCCTGCTCCTCCTGCTGCTCCTCGGCGGGGCGCCGCAGGGGCTTCCCGTGCGGCTTCTTTCACAGGTGCTGTTCCGGGTGGTCACGTTCGGGCTGAACGCCTTCACCCTGCGCTACCTCTCCCGGGAGCTCATCGGCGTGGTCAATGTCAGGTGAGGAGGAGGCAGCTCAGCGGGCACCCGTGAGGCGTCCCGGGGCTGGGGGGGCTGTGGGGCAGAGCCTGTGCTCCGTGCTGGTCTGTGCCCTGTCACTGGTAGTGCTCTTATTAATGCTGTGCAATCTGCTGTTGGCTGTGTCAGTGTGTTTAGTCATTTCATGCCTCCCCGGGTCTGCTTTGGCCTGAAACCCCAGTACCATTGGCCGGGTTTTTGTGTTTAAAGCATCAGCTTGCAGAGGGAAAACTAGATACAATGTGTTTTTCTTATAGGATACAGTCTGTGACTTCATAGTTGGTCTGCAGCATGTATTCTTGCCATTTGAATCATCACACGAAATTACTTTCTCTCCGTTTTAAGGAGATGGTGATAATTTTAGCTCATATAACCATGCCTGCACACCTCTGAGAATTTGTCTGACAGGCAGCCGTGTGTAAAAAACTGGGATGCTACTGCTTGAAGGACTTAGAATTTATAAAAACAAATTGATTTCTCTCGTTTTTTTTCCTTATCACCCCCTTTAGATTGACTCTGCTGTACTCAACAGTTGTCTTCCTTGCCAGGGAGGCGTTTCGCAGGGCTTGTTTGAGTGGAAGTGCCAAGAGAAACTGGACCAAAACAATTAATCTCTTGTGGCTGACGTAAGATGCCTTTAAAAGTTTACTTCCCTTACAATTTCTCGTTTTTGTCTGGGAGCTCACAGAATGAGAGGAAGTGTTTATTTAGTGAGGTAATTATTTCAGCATTTAGAAGCCTCAGTCATGTTTCTGATGCAGGACTGATGTAGGAAGCTGCTCAAGTCTGGTGCTTTAGCATTTATGGACTTGATTTCTTGTTGGAGCACACGAGGAAGTTCATTGCCAAAAGTGCCATTTCTTCTGTTGCTTGGGTTTCATTTAGGCTGTAGCTGTTGAAGGAAAACCCTGTTGCACAAATACTTTGTTTTTTCTTCCTCTCCCTGCTCAGTTTTGTTCTTTTATTACTCTGCATTTGTGAACCTTCAACATAAATGTTTGGGTAGGACAGACGTGAGAGGGTGAAAGAAAGAGTTGGAATTAAACAACAGGGAGGAAGTAGGGTTGCATCTTTCAGCTGTGGTGTGGTTATACCAGAACAGCTTAAAGTCCACAAGCAATCACACATTGCAGTAAAGTGGATTTTATGGCTTGTTGCTCCCTTCTGGTTCCTGGTTCTCTCTGCTCTGTCCCTCTGTCAGCTCTAGCTGCGGTGTGGGAAGTAAATGTACCTGCCTGACATGGTGCAAACCCCCCCTGCGTGATAAAATAGCATTCTCCCATTATGGCACCTGACTTTCCCTGGCTGTTAACTGGATCTGGCCCGGGAATGGGGGTTGTGTGTGGTCATCTGCATCCAGGTGTGAAGCAGAGGGATTGTCCCTGTCAAGGGGAGGTCTAATACTAATATTTAAAATGTGTTGTTTCTGTTCTCTGTGCTGTTACTGTAGTCAGCTCTCTGCTGTGTGATAGCCTTTCAATTAAGCATTAAATGACAGAGATGACATTGATTGCATGCATATCTTTTTGTTTTCAGTTTCTCCTTGTGGAGAAGCATAACTGCAAATGAAGGTTAACTTCAGTGAAGCATCTGAAATATGCCTTAGGAGCTTGATGTCAGATATCTTAGGGGGTCTGGTAGTGTGAGGGTCAAAGAGATTCTGCTCCAATGATGTAAACCTTGATGGACTCTACCAGAAACTCTGTGTTTCTGAAGCAGTGTCAGCAGAACAGGATGTGCAGGCTGATGTGGGATCAGAGTTGTTTGGTCCTAAGGCACAAAAATGCAGATATTTAAACTTGTGGCTCTGGAGTAGAAAACGGACAACTCAGAAAAATGTTTTCTGTGTCTTGCAGAGAGTGTCTTAAGGGTGTTCATTACAAAGGAAAACATTCATTCTTGGCATGCTAACAATGGGAATTATATCTTCAGGGCCTTTTTTTGTGTAATCACTGTGGCCATATGTGATATCGTAATCTAATGTTTTGTTTTCTGCTGAAGTAACATTTCCATTAATTAGTTTTTATGTTAACTTTTTAGAGTCCCTCTTGGTGTCTTTTGGTCTCTTATCTTGGGCTTAGTCTGGCTGCACTTGCTTGAAGTACCCGACCCTTCTGTGGTTCCTCACTATCACGCTGGTGTAGTGGCATTTGGTCTTTCTGCCATTATTGAACTCCTGGGAGAGCCATTCTGGGTTTTAGCACAAGCTCATTTGTTTGTGAGACTTAAGGTTAGTAAAATCCATGGGCTGTGTGCATGTGGGAGGAATCTTTACTGAAAAGAACAGATTACTGACTTAGATCTTTGTATATTCAAGCATGTAAAACCCCCTGTGTGCACTGTTTAGCACTGCATGGCCTGGTTTGTAACATATCCAGGAATTTGTACCCATTAAAGCAAGCAAGTTGGTTTATTTAGACATTATTACCTTCAAGATCATTAAATCCTGAAACATAGGTTTTGATTGGAGGGAGAGACACACTGCCTCCACATTTTTACATAAAATTGTGAAATGTATCTATTGAGAACATAATAGTCTCAAGCAAAATTTTCTCCCTTATGTCCAAAGGGCTGGGAAAATGCAATGGAGGAACTATGAAATGCTAGAATAGAAAACTTTCAGAGAAATGACAATCTAAGCTGGTCAGCTCACCAGAAAAAACCTGCAATAAACTCACACTGACTTTGAAAACCTTACATTCCTACATAAATTCTGTGCATTTAATGTATCTGTTTTAAGCTTGTGTGCATGGTTAGGTTGCCAGAAAATAACCCTTCTCTGTTTTGTGTTTCTTAAAGGTAGTTGCTGAAAGCCTTTCAGTAGTGTCAAAATGCATTTTGACGGTTACTTTAGTAATCCTTTATCCTCACTGGGGCCTTTACATTTTTTCCTTGGCTCAGGTAAGTTCCTTCTGTTCTCTCTGGGCTGAATTTTAATTTTCCTTTGATATTTAGCCTGCTGAAGAACTTTGGGGAGCTGAGAGAAAAAGCTCCTGGGAGGTTTAAGATTTAGAATTTATATTTGGTATTTTCCTCATGCTCATTATTGACTTGGTGCTTTGACATTGAGTTAAAGGGAAGTACAAGGAAACATCTTCTGTCTGTGAAGGCACATCTTGCAAATAAGGTTTTGTTATTCTAATCACACAGAGCTTTATCAGCCTGTACCACCAACCTGCATTACCTTATCAGGAGGTGCTAATCAAGTGCAATTAATTCAGGTTAAAACTTTTTCTTGATGACAGTGAAGGAGGGACAATTTTTTTCCTTCAGTTTTTGCCCTGGCTGTTGTAGATCACTTATAATGGATGGAAATTGGAAATGTTCTGTGAAGTAATAGATGTAGGCAGTAGCTACTCTGTCAGCTTGATTTTTGATTGAGTAATTGCTTTATAATTGGACCTTCAATGTTCTAAAAATACTGAATAAAACATGAAAATTAGCAAAGGTCTATGATAACCTACAGGTTAAAAAAGGTTTAAAAGATCAACAGCATCCTTAAGAGCTGTTCAAAGCCTTACCTAGTTTAATATTTGGTAGGCACAAAGACTATGTGCATTTTCTTCTCACTGTATTTTCACCTAGCATGTAATTCTGTATTTCTAAGTTAATATTGTTTCACTGTTTTTCTTCTCTCCTTCCTGATCTTCCCAGCTTTTATATGTCAGTGTTCTGGTAATGTGCTATATAATTTATTTTGTGATGTTTCTGGGATCTCCTGAAGCCACAAAGAAGTCGTTTCCAGTTGCTAGAGTGAAAGCTCTATTACCTAGCTTCGTGGAAGATGAGGTAAGTTGCACAATTTATTTCTTGATTTTCTTCTTAAAATCTCACATGAAGGCACTTTGATTGTTGCTTTTAGACTGGAGAGTTAATTGAGTGGTTTTGGGGTTATTTTTGCACTATAGAGGATATGATAGATTAAGTAAAAAATATTGCATAGAAATTGTGTTTGAAGTTTGCGTTGGTAAAATTCTTGTGGGAAAAACATGCAGCTTGAGCTCTTTGTGCTTATGGGTTTGTTGTTGCTGACTTGGTTTGTGCAAAATATTAATAGATATTAACTGGAGATAGACCATCTGCACTGTGCAGGGGAGTGACCAGCTGTCACTGGATCTGAGGCAGAAAAGAAACCAGAATCATATAACAGTGGATTTTTGAAACTTTGATCTCTGGACAAAATAACCATGATGTTCCACAGCATCCTGGAGACACTCAAATCTCTCTCAAGCAAAAATGAGCCAAAGAAAGAAATGAACAGACTCATTGAGGAAGACAACTTTCTTGACGAGATTTATAGATTGAAAATATAAAGGTCGTTCGTGGTTGCAAGACTTACAAGGACAGTTTGAAGAGCAGTAAACAATTCATAGCTCCAGTGAGGGTGAAAGTTATACTGGCACATTAAACACCTTGGGTGGTTTTTCCCTCAGTCTAACCATGATTACTATTTTCTGCAGAATGATCTTATGGGTACTTTGTCTGCAGCAACAGCACTTTTCAACAAGGGAATCAGTTCTTGCCAGCTCAGTGATGTTGGTGCTTGAATTCAGGGATACTTTACATTGGTGGTTAGTAACTGTGGCACTGTGGGTTTCCTCAGCACTGCAGTTGGAGCTGCCCTACAGTGCTGCACTGCCCTGCTGTTTTCTGTTTCTACTCTGTAATTCCAGTCACATTTGTTACATTTCAGGTTGGTTTTTTTTTTTCCCAGACCTTTGTTAACTGGAAGGAAGCACGCTTGACTTGGAGCTTCTTCAAACAGTCCTTCTTGAAACAGATTTTGACAGAGGGTGAGGCTTGACATGGAAGTGTGAGGGAAGGGAGCTCATGAAAACTATTTACAAAATTGACTTAAATGTTCAGAAAGCTTGGGTGGGGGAAGATGAGGCACATGATTGCCAACCTGGATGGAGTTTTTGAGGGTTTTCAGAGCTAGGTGCTGTCCTGTTTGACTTTGTCTCTTGAATACTTAGCATTGGAAGTGCCTGAACAAATACTGGGAAAGATTTAAGGGCTTGTTCTGAAGTTCTTTATTTTGAACTTGCAGGTGAACGATATGTGATGACTTTCTTGAACGTGTTAAATTTTGGAGATCAGGGTAAGTGTGAGGGTGTTGTGGAATGGTGGCAAGAGTTTTCTTAGTCACTGGTCTTCATGTGGTTCTGAAAATGACTTAAAGTGTTTGAAGATAGCTTGAAAATCTGAGAACGTTTCAAAGCCTTTGAGATGCATTTCAGGGAATAATTAGCAGAAACTTTAAGATAATAGAATGACAGAATTCTATTATCTATTCTATTCTATTCTTGGGTTGGAAACGACCTTAAAGATTATCTAGTTCCAACCCCCCTACCATGGGCAGGGATGTTCCCTAGATGTGTAGCTTTCTCTTGTCCTGTATCAGTAAATCCTTACATTCCTGTTCTCATTCAGTGAACTTTATCAGGATCCTCTAAATTCATTTACACCAAGAATTTTAAATGTGGTTTGGTGCTGTTCTGGATTCACTTCTGCGTAGTTGGTGTTTTTGTCTTACCTTTGCCATGAGCAAACCCTGCAATTTTAATCTGTTGCTTGACTATCAGAATTTTTAGAGAATACTGCTTCAATGTTGCACTAAATATCACTTGTTTTCTCTTTTTTTGGAGATGTTAAATTAGATTTCGTGTTGTTATTAAAGACTTGGAATTAAAATACATCTAAAGCTCTGAGATTGCTTTTTTTTTTTTTAAGGTGTATATGATATTGTGAATAACCTTGGTTCACTGGTGGCCAGGTTTATCTTTCTGCCTATTGAGGAGAGCTTTTATGTATTTTTTGCTAAAGTGTTGGAAAGAGGGAAGACTGTAAAGGATCAGAAGCAGGTATGTTTATTTTGGATTAATTGCATGTCAAATGCTTGATTTTTGTTACAGATAAGGTGCATCACAGAAGTGTGATGGACAGATATGTGTGTTTAAATTTGAATATCGAGGCTGTTGAAATTGAAAAGTAGAGAACAAAAATGTTGAGTGAGGCCAAACCAAAAAGAAAAGAGAATAGGTAAAATGCTAATGAAGTAGAAATGAAAATATGCAGTGGCATAGTGCTACCTTGCATCAATAAAGTTAACATCAGCTGCTCCAAACAGTGTGATGGAAAACCTACTCTGCTGTGTATTTCCAGATATAGCAAGTCATTATTTAAATAATAAAAACTATTAAATAAATGCTCTCTGGAAGTACTTTGTTTACTTAAACACATCAATAGCTGTTAAATAATGTTTCTGAAGAGTGCAGCTTTGGGAAGGAAAGAATTGGATGTTTCTTGTGTATTTGAGTTATATGAGGAGGGTTAATGAATAAGAGCTTTGTTCCACAGAGTAATACTCTTGATCACTCATGAAGGTCAGCCTGTAGCAGTCATGCTAATTGCACATCAGCACACAATTAAATCCTGTGCTTCAGCTCCTTGGTGGGCTAAGGGAGGTGTCTGTGTGTGTATATTTTATATAAAACCTACCTGATTAACTGAAAAAAAGGTGGAATAATAAATATGTAAAAAGCATTACCAAGTTAAGAGCACGTGATTGAATAATTCACTAGCAAAGGATAAGTTTCACACCCTTTTACACCATGCAAACTGATTTGTTTCTCTGAAGTAGCATTTCTGCACAAGAGTGGCTATTATTACATTGATTTTGGTTCATGTGATTTACTACTTTTTTTCCCCAGGATGATGTTGCTATGGCTGCAAATGTGTTGGAATTGCTGCTGAAACTTGTGCTCCTGATTGGCCTCACCATCACCGTTTTTGGCTATGCCTATTCTCAGCTGGCTCTGGATATTTATGGAGGCTCAATGCTCAGTTCTGGAACAGGTTAAGATTTATAGACCTGGTAAAAAGCTTCCACTCTTCAGAAAAAAAAACCCCTCTAGCTATTATGAATTTTTTGTAAAGTAGCAGTTTGGATTTTTTTCTTGTGAAACCGCTGTTGAAATCTGTGATTTATCTCATCAGAATCCTTTGCCTTGTTTATTCGTGTTCTTGTCAAGATATCTAGACAGGAAACTTGTTCAAATGTACTTAAATTTCCATTATTAGTGTTAACATTACAATTTCTGTCTCTTAGTATCAGTGCCTGTAAAAACAAAGTGGTTTGATAAAAGAAATCATTAACTATTTGTCTTTCTAATGTGTTTTTTAGGTCCAGATCTCCTCCGGTGTTACTCATTGTATGTCCTGTTTCTTGCTGTCAATGGAGTAACAGAATGTTTTACATCTGCCTTAATGTGCAAAGAAGAAGTGGACAGGTAGGAAACAGTGTCTCCAAAATGTTCCTGTGAATTTATTTGTGCTGACCTTAAAGAGGAATTGGTGCTTTTGAAATTGACACAAATAATATCCTGCCCCACAGAAAAGCAACTCCTTGCTAGGCTGTCTGCATTTAGATTTAGATGTAGAAGCTTTAGCAAAAGTTGAAAAGTTTGGGTAAAAAGGTCAGAAACAAAGAAATAAAGATTGTTAATTTAGCTTTTGGCACATCACTAACTGGTAAAGTAGTTTAAATGTGTTTTCTGCACAGATTAGCTTGAAGTTACACTTTTTAAGACAATCACTTGACTCACTGAAAGTTTGCAACTATTAACATCTTTCATGTACAGGTACTGGACATACACTTAGGAATGATCCAAGCTGTGGATGTGAATCCAGTGGTTTATTACTTTGTGGGATGTTGGACTAGGTGACCTGAGAGCCCTTCCAGTCTGGATAATTTCCTGGTTCTGTGTTTAGGCTGTCCCTGATGTGGCCCTTTCAAATTAATTTCAGTGAGGTGTATTTTTCATAATCAAAGTGGGAGCTCTTTTGGACTTAGCAAGGGTTGCTTTCACAACCCCTTTAAAATGTGCACTAGTTTTCCAAGCCACTGTTTATAACAGAAACAAAATAAAGTGTCAATTTGTTCTTGAGCATTCATTTTCTTTAATATATTCCTAACACAAAATAGCAAAAAATGCACAAGTTTTTACATTACTAATAATCGTTATTAAATTTGATTTTCTGCAATGAGTGCACAACTGATTAGTGTAATAGAATTTCATTCACATAATGTAGTTCTTGGTTTCATTTGGTTGATGTATTTTCTATTCTTTCAAATTATTTTTTCTGTCATTTCTCAAACTTATTTTCACTAGAAGAGGGTAAGAGAAATTCTGTTACTCATGTTAGAAAATAAAAGATGATTAGTAAATGAATCTTGTTAACTGCATGCATTGTTAATTTTTTTTTTTTTTCCCCTAGGTACAATTTTGTTATGCTGGCCTTGTCTTTCATATTCCTGTGCATCTCTTATTTCCTGACCCACTGGTACGGCAGTGTGGGCTTTATCCTTGCCAACTGCTTCAACATGGGCATCAGAATAGCTCACAGCACCCACTACATCTATCACTTCTTCAGAGAGAGCACCCACAGACCTCTCACAGGCCTCCTGCCCTCCCCAGCTCTGCTGCTGGTTTACATCCTCAGTGCAGTGCTCACTGCTTTCTCAGAGGTGAGCTCCTTCCTCTCTGCCCTCACTGGCCATGCTGCTGTCAGCAAACAGAGGAATGCCCTTAGGAAAAAAAGGCTGGGGGATTTGCATTGCAGAAGGGCAGGATATATTGTTAAGGGATGCTTGGTACCAATGTTCTCTGCCACCTGTGTGAGGTGGAGCTGACAAGTAAAATAAAATTCTACACGTTCCTGCTGTGTGCAGTTAATCCATGTGCTTAGTTATTAATAATGGAAATTATGCAGTGGCACCAAGAAGCTGACATGAAAATAATAAAAACTAGTAACCAAAACTAGAAGGAAAGCAGAAGTTGCTAAGAGCAGTTTAACACAGTTATTCAGTACAAGATGGTAACTGTGCAGGCTGATTATTAAGGGGATTGGAGCTTTTCAGTGTACAAAATTTGACAGTGTATAAAATTTGACAGCTTTAAAATCCATTATGCCTGAGAAAGGAGAATTTTATTTTTTGGAGTGGGAGATTTCCAGTTTTGTTAGAAAATAGCCTGATGTGTTGCTGTCCAGTAGCAGACTTGCCTGGTAGCACCAGCGAAGTTTTGTGTCATCTCAGTTAACACATTTCTGCATGCCAGATAACAGCAGCTTCCTTATTTACCTGGTGTCTACTGAATGGTTATTTTTTGCTGACAGAACTTAAGAAAGAAAATGTTGTGACCCCTAAAGATGATTTATTGTAGGGTCAGTGCATGTGCAAAACGGCTCTTGGCTTGATTGTGACATTGGTGTGTTGGACCTTACTTCTTGTTAAGACAGTAAATGTACTTTGTGCTGAGTGGTTTTCCTGCAATGCCCTGTTCTCTTTGTTGTAGGTGTTGTTCTGCTGTGACAAGGGCTGGATGGCCAGGCTGATCCACATCAGCATGGGTGCCCTGTGCCTTGCAGCAACCCTTGTTACCATGTGCTGCTCAGAGACCAAGCTCATCCACTTTGTCAGGAGCCAGTTCCTCTCCCGCTATTTGAAGAAAGGAACGTGACCTGCTCCTGTGCAGAACAGTTCTTGTACCTGCTTGCAGTAAAGGGCTGTTTTTTCCATAAGATCTGTATGGAAAAAAAGATTTCCACGAGTGTTTGGAAGCACTGATAAGGGAGTGGCAATGTTGACAATTGCCACATGAATATTATTTTGTCTTCTGAACTGGTCAGTACAGCAAAAGGGAGGTGAATGATTTTCTCTTTATGCACCATTCTTTTCTAAGCTTTTCTTCAAACAGCCTCTGGAGGTCTAAGCTGCAGCCCCTGACATAACCTGGTTGACAGACTGCATGTAGAGAGCTCCCCTTCCTGCCACTGGACAGTGTGGGAAGGCCTGGCGTGGTTCAGAAGGCCCTTACTTGGCATGGGTGCTGCTTAACTGGGGGGAAAATGTCCAGGGAAAAAGCTCTCAAAACCAACCACAGTAATAAATGCCATAAAAATACCCAAAACTGAGGAGAGCCCTAGAGCAAGGACCAGCACCAGTGTGGAGCAGAGCACAGCGTGGTGCAGAGAGATTGAGCTGTCACTGTTTGAAGTGCAAAGTGGGGAACAGAAAATCCTGACGTTTACAAGTAAATTAATGGAATACACAGCGTGTGTCCCTGCTGGCTCGGTGAGATTATTTCATTCAGCAGATCCTGCATGTCTGAGGGCATTGATTAGCTTGTCAGAAATACTCTGAAGCCTTAGCTGAAAGAGGTTTTGGGCATTGTCTGCAGAAGGTGTTGAGTACAATCACTGATGGTGCAGTTCATAAGGTTACTCATAAAACTTCTTACTCTCATTCCATTGTTTTCTCGGTTTGTCTGAGATTTTAAATGCCAGCATGAACAAACTTGTCTCAATAAAAATTATTTTGTCTGTGCAATTGAATGTTAAATATATTTAATAAGATTTTTTACAAGGAATTACACATACTGAAGGTTTCTTTATTGGATAGTAAATACTTCCTTTTGTTCCAATGTTTTCCTCATATTTTGTTTCTTTACTTGTTTGATCTCAACCTCTGGATTGGCCTTTTTTTGAATTGTTGAAAATTTGGACATTCAGAAGTTCTAAAGTTACATGTAAGGCTGCTGGTTTAGGTGTACTAATGGCCTGTTGTATTGCTGGTCTAATAGCTGAACTGGGCAGTTTCAGAATGTAAAAGTGGCAGATTTATAATAATCAGTGTTCCCTTTGCAGTGTTTGGATGGACCAAAAAGTGTCAAGGGATGAAAAATATGTGCTCATATGTGTGCAGTTGAAAGCTTTGAGTTTAATTATGTAGCAACTCTGCAGATCCTCAGCCTGGTTAAAAAAAATCACTGCAGTGGCATTGTGGAGTTCAGTCTGGTGACCTCCGTGCCCAGGCTGACATGATTTCTAGTGTCAGGGCCTTCAGCTTGTAGTGAGAAATATTTCTAAACTCTGGTAATTCGCACTTGGAAAACATTGCCAAAAGTACTTTAGATGAGAATTTGGTGATTGAAAAATGATCATAGAGAAGTCAAAATGTGACAGTGAAGGGAAGGGAGTGGCCTTGCACAGCCAGGGCAGTTGTCTCCATTGCCTGGCTGGAAGGAGATGCAGACTTGCTGATTCTTCTTATGCTGTTTTGAAATCTGTCAAAACAAAACAAACTCTACATGATTTTGTCCTCTTGATTCAGAATTCAGTAGTTCCTTGCCTTTAAAATTTTTCTCTTCTGAGGGGTCCTACAGCTTTTTTTCTCTTTTCTGTCAGGTGTGGAGTCATTTAGGAAGTACAGCTTCAAATATTGCAGAGGATTAAAACTTCTTTATTATGAATGGTCAATGCCTACAACAGTTGCTTCTCCTTTACTTGTTGGTTCTATAAAAAAATCAAGAAAATTGAACCTATGGACTGTGTTTTAAGGCCTGTCTTTTTCTGTGTGTCTTTGGTATCCTACTGTGGCAATATCTCAGTCTGTACAGTGAATTTTTATATCTCCTTGGGATGAGAAATTTTGTATAGCCCTGTACCTAAAGTGCTTTGGAGATGGAAGAACTTCTCATAGCAAATTGAAGCTTGAAGTCATTCTGCCTTGTCTGCTCTTACAGCCCCAGCTGTACACTGATATCGCTTCTGCTACTTGCCTTGTAAGTAGGGTGATGTGAGATTTCCTTCTTCAAACAGTGACCTGTGTAGTCTATAAATATTATTTAATATATATGCAGTGAATTTATGTAAAGGCAAGTTACATTTTTACACCAATTTGTGTTATTCCATATTGGAAATATGATTTGTCATATTTCATATTGGCAAATCTCGTGTCTCAAATGCAATTTTATATGAATCAGGAAGACATTTAAGGTGACCTAATGGTTGCTCATTAGCAAATTAAGGATAAATTCCTCATTTAAACATCATCTGTGAGCAGCTCAGCGATGGTTGACTGGTGTTTATGATGTGGGATGTTTTGTTTTTAATGTTTTATGTGGCAGGAAACTGCAAGGAGAGACAGGAAGTAGAGACCTATGGAAACTGTCTGCTGGTTTCTTATTTAGCAGTGGATCCTTAATGTCAGAGATGTTAATTGCTTTATTGCTAAAGCAGCAAACTCTCAAACTCAGGGACAAAGTTGAGATTGAATTTGACCATGTTTCCCTTTTGTTTTAACCCTGTTTATCTGTCAAAGGCACAACTGTCTAAAGTGTAATGAAGCTGTTTTAGTGTTCTGAAGTTTTAGTTTCAGCCAAAGGTGAATGAAACATTTTCTTTGGTGGAAAAGGTTATGATTTCATGCTTTGTGGTGCATTTTTCTTATCTGTTGAATGAATGATTTTCAAGGTAACACTAAATAAAATTTTATTTCCTTTACATTTTGTCTTTATCCTGGTTTAGGGCAAATTTTGGGAGGAAACCTCTGAATGGGGTCCCTCTAGAAAGGAAATTCAAGCGGCTCCTCCGCCAACCAGTTTGGGAAAAGATTTCTCTAGATAAAAGTGGAAAAATGTTTATTCAACAAGCAAAGTGTTTACAAGCATAAAAAATTGAATAATATGAAACAATAAAACCTCTCACCGTTGTGAAGAGAGATGGCAAAATTGAGAAAGTCCTTGCTGGGTTGTAGCTCAGTTCTCCCAGTCTCTTATCCATCCCTCCCTGAAAATGCCATCCTGGGCCTCACTGGGCCACAGGTGTGAGCTCCAGGTGTTCTCTGGGTTTTCAGTCCAGAGCAGGGTTAAACAGTCCCAAGAAAAAAGAAAAAAACCCCACAGTCCAGGGAACTTCTCTATTTCACCTAGCTAAAACAACTAAAGGCAAAGGAGATGTCTGTCCATTACAACCCAGCCCAGGGACAGAATGTGAAACAGTGAGTGCAGTTTCTGAAAACAAACTCGGCGCTTCTTCTTCCCCCTCTTTGCTCTCAGAACCAGTCTTAAAGGTGCAGAACTCATTTCTGGGCTAAACAGATGAATGGGGATACAAACATCATAAAGTCACCCCAGGCCAGTCTTCCTCTTCCACTTGATGATTATTGGAGTTTTATTTGTATCATAGATACAGCGGATGCTTGAATTTGGTTGGGTTTTCTAGGATATTTTATGTAGAAGTTCAGTTTCTAGGCTATTTTATGTATAAGTTCAGTTATCAGCCTAAACACACACACCATTTCCTAACACACACAGAGATAAAATTTTCTATAGTAGTTTTGTGAGAAGTGGCATCATTATAGTCAATTTTTCACTCTTTGTTTCTGTCAAATTATTTGTATGAATTGGAATAGCGAAGTTCCTTTGTTTGCTTTTACAATGCATTGTGATAAAAACTGATTCAGTGGCCAGGAATAAATCTGATATTGAATGAAGTTTTTTAGCTGAATTAGTTTGTGAATGGCAATGCTGCTTTTGGGAGCTAACCAATTAACCAGTTGTTCTACTGTTTGATTTTTCCCTAGTATTGTAAATATTTTATTAGTCAAAAAGTAGGGCAGGGGGAGCCCCTTTTTAGGTAAAGAAATGAGGAGTTAAAGCTTTGCCTAAATGATTCATCTGCTTTAGTAGGCACAAAAGGTAATGGATAAAAGCTTGAATGTTGACCACAACTGAGCACCCATGAGGGACATTGACTTCTTAGTTCATGTAAAGGATTGTGTGAGTGCATTGAAGTCAGTCCTATAATTCCTTGGTTCCTGAACAGCCCTTCTATCTAAACTTTGAAATTCTTTTTGTGGACTTCATATTTCTTGCTGTCTGAACATCATACTTTTTTTTTGTGGTTTAATTACCTGCTTTTAAAGACAATACCAAAGAGAGGGGATCCGATGCTTTTTGAACCGTATCAGTGCTTCAATAGATGTGCTGAGCTGTAATGGTTTTGTCCAGCACAAAATGCACAACTCATCTGCATTCTGAGGGTGCTGTGGAAATGGAGCTGGTTTTCAATATAAGCTGAAAATGAAGTTTGAAGCTGTGCACATGTGATGTGCAGCTGGGCCCTGCAAACAGCAGGGCCTGCTCAAAAGCATGAGCAGCTGGGGATCTAAAGAAAACTGATAGGAAGTGCTTATCTCTGCTTCACTTTGGATTGCCTCCACAGAAAGATGGGTGTTCTCTATAGTTTCTGATCTGAGCTGTGCTTCGTGCACTGCCTTGCTGGGATCTGGGGGGAGGCTGAGCCCTTTTCAGTGGGGTGTCTGCCACTGCACATCCCTTAGTGAGCTCTGTTAGTGTGTGGAATGTGATGAGTGTGTGCCCCCCGTGCAGCTAAGGCAGGATTTTCTGGTAATTGTGGGGAAAGGTAAAACAGCTCTGGGTTTTCCTTTGTCAGGCTTCCTGGTTAGATGTGGTAAGAGAGCCTCTGACAGAGCTCTGTGTGTTGTTTGCTGGTGACATTTTGTGGGTCATGGATAATGTGTTTGGCATAATTTATCTCCAAAGTTGTGTGGCATCTCACTGAACTGAGAAAGTGGCAAGGAACATAACCAAGAGGGCACATGTTTTATATCCATGGCCCATTTGATAAGACTGAAATAATTAAAGCTGTGTTGAGAAGAAAAAACCGAGATAGCAATCTTTAAACACACATTCCAGCAGATGAGTAGTTCTAATCCAGTAGTCAACAAGAATCATGTTTTGTTCTTTGTAATATACTTTTGCTCCAAAAAGGAAAGAACATAACAGAGCTTGGGGGAAGACTGCAAGGTTTAGCTCTTCATGTTCTCAAACGCAGGAATATTCCAGGCATAAATCCTTGTGGCCCCCCATTGGGAGAGAGGAGTATGGAACAGGACACTGATACTGTTCTGAAGGGATGTGCCTCTGCCTCAGAGAGCAACTGAGGCACAGTCATGCACTGTCTATGAGAAAGTGCCCTGTTGTCACTTGGGAATATCTTCAACTCTTTTTTTTCTGTTGTTTTGATTCCTGTTTCATTCGTACATTGGCAAGCCATTCATAACCAATTCCTGTATGTAGGTATGTCCCTTATTTGCTGTAAAATGTCAGCCTAGCCAGTCTCATTGCAAAAAGCACAAGAGCCCTGCCCTGGGCTGGCTTGAGGAAGATGGTCAGCTTGCTGGAGGTTGTGTTATGGCCTCTTTGCCAGCCCTGACAGCATGGAGTGAGGAGGGAACAAATTAGGCTTGCACAGAAAAATTTAATTGTGGTTTCTTTTTGGTTCTGGACGCTTGACTTGGCAGTGCTGTTTTCCTAATGGAAGGGGTTTTGGGGAGTAATTTTATAAAACAAGTGCCATAAAGTGCACTCATATGCCTTCTCCTATTTGTGTTATGATTTTTAGCAGTCTCACAGTGTGGGTGACGTGTTGTTATGGGGTGAGGAAAGGAAAGTGTGCTGAGTACAGTACATATGCAAGGAACAGTGTCCCTCTGGGGAGAAGCCTTCAGTCTGAGTTACTTCCCTCTCTGAATGCATTTCTGTCACTGCAGATAAAACTTTTAAGCATGTCTCTGCTCAAGTGCTTCTCTAGGCAACCAGGAGAACCTGTTTGGAAGAATCAGAGTATGCCCATGAAGCTGTGCTGGTCAGGAACGGTTTATTGATGCATTAAAAGGACAGGCAATAGTGTGTGGCAATATTTGACTCTCACTAATAATCCTCACATTTGAGGTCGACTGTGTATTAACCTGTGGAAATGGTGGGGTTTTTCTGTGGTTCCTTCAGAACTGTACTGATCAGGTATTTTTCTTCTCAGATGACTTTATTACACAGCAGCTTCACACACGTTCATCTGGGAGCCCTGCAGAAGCACAGGATGGGGATCAGAGAAGTTCTGGGACTCCACTCAAGCCCTGCTCAGCACAGCCAGGTTGGAGAAGGGCTGAGTGGGACCTCCCCTGACCAACAGGGATAAGTGTCAGGACTCATGGCCTGAGTCTTGGCTGCACAGCTGTGAGCACCTTGCCTCAGATTCCCAAGGAAAAGTGGTGAGAGCTGTGGTAAACGTCTGTAATAAAGCTGGGCAGGAAAAAAAAAACCCACTAGGATTGTTTTCTTGAAGCAGCAGCTCCAGGATTCAGGATGAAAACCACTTGCAAGTATACCTTCCTGACTGTCAATACAGAGTTGGAAGGTGGCAGCTCATGAGTCCTGAAGGTCCATTTCAGGGAGCTGCAGAAATTCCCTGCCAAACCATCTGCTTGTAGAGATGCTCTGAGTCTTGTATGTGTGCTATGCTATGAAACTTCTCTAAGTTTCAGTGGTTTTGTGCATCTAAACCAATACGTAAGTTATCTTTTTGGAGTTGAATATATCACAGAATCATAGAATAGTTTGGGTTGGGAGGAGCCTTTAAAGGTCATCTAGTCCAATGTTCCTGCCATGAGCAGGGACATGATGTCCTGCTTGGGGAGTCTATTTGCAGTTGGCCAAAGTTACCTGACTGAAACAGCTCAGAGGAAGAATTGCAGAATTGTGGAGTGCAGGTGAACCAAGTCTTTTGGTGTGAAAGCCACGACTGAAGCAGAAAAGCAGAATAAAATCAGAAACTGAAAACAAACACACAAAGCTCAGGTTTGGTAACTGGGAATTCAAGGTACTCAGTATTCCCCTGGGGCTCACTGCTCACCAGGTGAGGAGAAAAGGCAAGGATTTCTATGCATTCAGAGGAAAATATAGTGATGTAGGTTATCTGAAAGATATTCTGGTGTGGCAGCAGGAAACTTTCATGGCTGAAGATGCATTGATGAAGGCTGAAAAGGCATTTGCAATCTGTCAGGGGAGCAGTATATCTAAGGCAACGTTAAGGTTGCTGTAGGATGGGCCTTCAGGTGAGCTGCAACCAATTTGACTTAATCTATTATGGTTAGGAAAAGGAAAATTAGTCTCTGTAGAGTAAGAATAGGTGGACTTGAATGCAGAGGTTGAATTATTAAAAGAACAAGAACAGAATGGAAGTGGAAGAGCAGAAGAAAAATAGTGCAGGGTGGTTGTGCTGCAAAATGCCTGTGTTCAGCATCTGTGATGAAGTGCATGTGATGAAGGACATTCAAAAGGCTAGACAATAAAACCCCCAGCTGTGCAGCTACTTGGCAGTGGAAAAAAAGCTTAAGCAGCTTCCAGGCTGTTGTTAGAGGCAGAACTGTGGATTGGATCATTCAGCTTCCTTGAGGAGTCTCCTGATCTTTGAAAAGAGCATTGCAGGAAGAGCAAGGTGTGGTTGGATTTGTCTGTGCAGAGTTTAGCCCAGAGACCTCAGGCCATGGGACTGAAGGGGAGGTGGTTGGTTCAATCCAGATCACTTTGGTGTGACTATACCAAAACACATGGAAGAGACATTTCCTATCTCTCCCCAGGTTTCTCTGTACCAGGACTTGGACCAGTTCTCTTCTGCTAATCTATGTGGGCAAAATGGGAGAAATTGCAGGGGGATGCAGATGAAAAGCTGCTGCTGCCAGAAGCAGCTGTGACACCGTGTGAGTGGGAGCACTGATCTCTGGGGGGATCATGGGCACAGGGAGTGGAGGACAGTGAAAACTCTGCTTTTCCTGACATCACACATGCTACCTGGAGGAACTTAGAGTGGATGTACAGGAGCCCCACAGAGAGCACAGTGGCTTTTAAATTTAATGAATTAAGGAACAGAAATGGAAAATTAGGAAGGTTATGCACTGATAATGTTTGGATTGCAGCCAGGTGTGCATTACTTAATATTCACTATTGAAATATAGAAAGTTTAATGTATTAAATATGGACTCAATCTTGAATGAGCCCAGAAAGGCAAGTGGCAAATATTGCAGATGGTAAATGGTATGTATTATTTGTAGATCTTCTTTTCTCTGAATAAAGTGAGGTGTGTATGGTGTACAGTAATTTGGGTAAATGAAGAAACAGAATGTAAAGAAAAAGGCTGTCCCTTCTGCTTGAGGAGGGGAAATTTCAACCCTTGAACAAGTAAAGGAAGATTCTGGGAAATCACCATTTACCAAGAAAGATGTGTGCTGAGGGAGTGGTAAAGTACAAACAGCATTTGGAGACATATGGCTCAGTCCCCAAGGATAATACAGGATTACATTTGTGGGAAAAGGTACCACCAGCTTATAAGTGTAGAAAGAACTTGTGGTGCTTTGGATCAGGAATAAATAATAGGATTAAGAGTAGACCAAAATACAAAGACCAGTATTGGAAGAATTGCTTTAATTGATTTAGATAAAACTTTGAAAGAGTGAATTGAAAACATAGTAAGTTGATATCCATTGTAAAGTTCTTGTGGTTTATTTTACAGGATGGTGCTACCAGCATGATTGCCTTGAGGAGAAGTAGCTCAGTAAGGGCAACATGAAAGGAAGATGGAACAGGTGAGTGGTGGAGGAAGCCTGTGTGTGTGTGTGCTAACCAAAACTCCCTCCTCTCCCCACCTCCTTCCCCTTAAGTATGTATCTTTAAGATTTTCAATGTTAACCTTGACTTCAGTTGATAAACACAATTACTTTTTATAAAACTGACTGTAAAAGGAATACCTTTCATTAGAATAAAGGAAAAAATGGTAGAGGCATCTGTAGTGTAGTCACAGTATCAGACATCTTCACCACAAAAGGCATTTTTTCTGTACAAGCTGTAGGGGTTCAGAGCAAAGACTTCTGTGATGAGTGTGTGCCAAGGAAACAGGATGATTCTTGGTAGTTATTGCTCTTTCCTGGCTGTATTAGAACATTACTGAAATATTTATTTGTACTAAATACAGAGTTAGCTGCTTCTTGAAGGGGAAAAGTGGAACCAATGGGCATTGAGTAAATAGAGAGCAGACATAAGCAGATCATAGTATTATTTGAGCTTTACTGGCTAGAATATTTGCAAAAAAAGGAGCAAGAACTTTGTGCCTGGATAAAATTAATGCCTGACAAAGGTAGGAGGTTTGCTTAGTGAATAGCTTCATCAAATTAAAAAATATTATAAGTAATGATACTGTGATTTTTCTTCAGTGATAACCAAGTATTTCTCTTGTCATTAGAAATGACAAGCAACAGTGATGACATATGAATTTACAAAGAATGCCACTGCCATGGAATATTAGCTGAAGACATCCCTTGATCACAAAA
>VYXD01013453.1:9915-22226 GCA_013397195.1 Hylia prasina | reverse complement strand
AAAAAAAAAAAAAAGCTTTGTGAAGGAAAAAAGTTAAATGGTCCTTACAATCCAAACCAGGAAACAAGCATAAATGTAAGTGAAAAGTGCTCATGCAGAACTTGAGCAAGTCATTACATGCAGTTCCTCTAATCTTTGGCACTGCAATTAACAACATTTTTGATGACATATCTCACTTATCAATAAATCACCTGGCCACTAACAGGAACAATTGCATTGACATATCAAAACCTTGATTGGTTTCTGTGCCATTTGTTGCCATCACAAAGTGCTGATGTTTGTTTGGGTTATGACAGCCTGCACTGACTGCCAAATGCATTCACCCAGGTAAATATAAGTGTGTGTGTGTCAAACAAATATGTACCCATGGTAGAAGATCACAGACCAAAGAAAATGTTTCTGTTACTGCACAGCAAGCATTAAACATCAGTGGAATCCAGTTTGCACTGATGTATTCATAAATATTTATTAAAGTAGCAGTTCCTGGGGACCATTTCTTATGGAATGAGGTAGGGGTAGTTTGTAAATTCACTTTTGAAATAATTTGTAAAACTGTATGTTTTGGGGTTTGTTTCCTTGTTGTTTATGTCACGGCAGGGTGTACAGGATCTTGGTGACTGTGACAACTTAAACAAAGTCAGGGTGAGATAAAGGGGTTGTGATAACCTTTGGCCAAGGGAAGGGTGCCCTGCTGCTCCTGATGGACAGAAGGTACACTGGTTATATGTCAAAATGTGCTGCTTCCTGGACATGTATGTGGAGTGACTTAACTTTTCCCTTCTTTTTTAGAGGATCACTTGAGAAATTGTATGGAGTTCATCTGCTGAACAGTATTGCTTCTGTCAAACCAAGATGGATTTTTATAAAATGCTTCAGATTTCTTACTTTCTGCACGAGGGAAATAATTTATTGCATGTCCTTCCCCCCTCCTTTCCTGACTGATTCCAGAGTGGTGCACTCTGGTTCTTTGATGCCCTGACTGCCAACCATTGCCAACAGCACCATCTTGGCAAGAAGAACAACAAAAAGAATTGTCCCCCTGTAGCTGTGGAGGGGATTTTCCCCTCTTTGCTCTCAGTTCCATCCATATTTTTCTTTTCTTTTGCTGTAGCAGCCATGGGACCCCAAGGAGGTATTTTTAGTGTGTTTAACTGTGAAATGTTTTCATGCATGTTCCAGCTGATCTTTCAGCTCAGTCCTGTGTTATTTGAGCAAAGTCTATGTGTAGTATTTAGACATCATCAGTTACTTCACCACCTAATTCTGGGTTTAAATGTTTGTGTTCAAGGTAAGAACGTTTTCATCTGATCACGGCAAATAAAAAGCACATCTCAATTTTTTTAAAGATACCTCTGTATTTTGGGCATGAATTTAAGTTCTTAAGTTTTAGAAATCATCTGTTACTAAAGTGAAGCCTGGGAAAAAAAGGACCAAACCCATTTGTTAAGCAAATATAATTTTCCAATAGTAAATGAATTCTGTCACCTGAATTGAGATATACTACCTGAAACTAGTTCCCTGATTACTTTTAACAATTTATGAAGGGTTCTGACTGGTTATTTGGATTTTTCTTCCTCTGCAGCTGCAAATTAGATGAAAAAATACTGCAGCTGAACATGATATTGTTTTGCCACTAGGAAATTCACTGCTGGCATTGAATTCAGCCTGGAAAAGTAAAGAGGTCATGACACAACATCTGTTTTGTGGAGAGCACAGTTTTTACCACCAGTAATACTGCAAATACTGGAGTGGGAAAATATAACTCCAGAGCAAAGATGCTGCAAAGTTGCCTTTTTGACCATTGTTTTATGGGCTGTGTTAGCTGGATTTCCCTTCACACGTGTGTTTGGAAGGTAAGTTTGAACAAATGCTCATGCTGCTCAAACATAAGGTGGAGCTGTTTCTTTGTGATAGAATTTCCACCTCATCCCCTCCACGCCTTCCCTTCTCCCACCTTCCTTACCACATTTTCAGTGTTGCCAGTGATTTTACAGGCAGTGTGCTGAAGGCATGTGACTGAGGTTTGTTAAACTCCTGTGATGATTTACATTTGCTCTTAGGTTTCATTTTTAGCTAACACAATCCATATGAGATGTTAGGGGATCTCACCCTGCACTTAGCTGTGGTTAATCCTCCTCACTATTGCTGATCTGAACTGACTTGAATTCCCATATCATGCTGCCTTGGGCTGGTTGTAACTGGGGTAGCTTCTTCACCTCTTCCTTGGGGTCATGGCCTTCCTGTGTCAGTGACAAAAATCATTTAGGGTACATAAATATTAAGTATTTACTGTCCACTTCATGTTGTCGTTTCTGTATTTTTACTTATAATTTCTAGCTGTAGTTTCTAATGAACATTTTCTGAGGGCAGGAAGTGTTGGGACATCCTTGGAAGCAACTTTCAGAGTTAAGAGTTAATGTGTTACAGTGGCTGCATTAGCACCTGTGGCTCTCTGTGCTACTGACCCTGCTGAAAGTATCACAGTGTTGTGTTTCTCTGATTTGGAGGGATGATTGGAAGTAGGGATGCAGTGCTCCCACAGGACAGTCAGAGACTGCAGCTGCAGGCAGCTTCCAGGAATGAGCACCTTTCCCCCCTCTCTTTCTTTTTTTTGGTTTGCTTTACCTTTGAAGTTGCTTTCTCCAGGCCCTGACTTGCAGATTCAGACTCTTACACTTCTTGCTAAAAGCCAATTCCTCAATCCTTCCATTATCTGGCTCGAGTGAAAGTCCCAGTTGTGGATTTCAAAGCTTTTCTGTGAACTGGATGTGTCTGGGATTTAACTGGGAGATGGCCAGCAGCTCCAAATGTGAAATTTGCTTTTGGTGTGTAGCAGAGAGTGTTACACAGCCCCGAGAAAAACCCATCATCACACATACACAAAACAAATGGTGGCAACCCCTTGGGATAATGAAGGTTTCCTTATCCTCATGTTTTGCAAACACTCTAGGTACTGAGTAATCATCTTCTAGCTGCTCTTAGGAGTACCCCTGCCCCCAGGTTCACCTGCAGCCAGTGAGACAAAACCCTTTTATGAGGTCATTCTTCTCTCATTCAGTTCTGTAATGGAAAGGTTGACTCACCAACCCCAGCCCTGCAGAGGTAGACAGGATATCTACAGTGTCACTTCACTTTTTCAGCCCTGTTATGCCACATATTAGTCAGAGTTCATTTATTTCATTAGTTTACTTTGTAAAGCAATTACATAACTGTTACCACAATAGGACTAGAACGGTGTTTCACATTTACTAAAATAACTTGGCAATTAATTTCAAATGATCTCTGTGCAGTAATCTCCTACATATAATAGAATTATTCAAATGTCTATGAACATTTTACATGCAGTATTAGAGTGAGTTAGATCAATCAAAAATTAATTGCATCCAAGGCATCAGTATAGCCTTCTGGGATCAGCTGAATGCCAGTATGTCACAATAAAGTCATAATAATTGATGTAGCATTGAATCGTGCCTCTCCCTTATAATGGCAATTTTATTAGCTGAGCAAGCTAGGTGGAAAAATGAAAAGAAAAGAGAAATGAAAGTAAGTTAAATACCAGCTAGTGGCCATTAATTTTGATTTAATTCTGTCCTCGTGTGGTTTATCATCCTGACACTTTCTGTATGCTTAAAAAAGCTTGTTTTGCACAATTGCACTTCCCCTGTGCTTCCTATTTACATATGTGGAGAGAAGAATGGAGTATATGGCTGAGCATTCAATTCAAGCTGTCAACCCAAAATATTTCTTCTGAACTTTGATTGGATAACATGAAAACTATCTCTCCTGGTAAGAGGTTGATTTTTCCTGGGCTTCTTCTCAAGATGTGACTCTTGGATGATTTATGTAGTAGAAGTAGAGTGTGGATATCAAAATATTTAATAATTCTTTGTCTCACTAGCAGGTTTCTTCTGTTTATTTTTTTTTAATTCACAAACCAGGACTACTGCTGTATTACTACTGAAGAGCTGTTGAACTGAATTAATACTTTGGCTCTTTGTCTCTGGGTATTGGGGAACAAAGAAATTCTTCAAATTCAACTACCAAGTTTTTAACATTTTCAGAGAATTTGTGAACTAGACAAGAGTTTGTTTTCTTTATTTGAAAAGCCACAGTGACAGCAGGTGTAGAAAGATAGTGAGTGAGAAGGCAAGCAGGGGTGGTGAGGGACAAAATTGCAAGAAAGCCACAGTGTTGCCTTGGGTTAGGGGGAGGTGGGTGGTTGCTGTTGTTTTGTCTTGTTTTATTGCACAGGGACCTGAAAACAGATGGTGAAAATAGTTAAACACACTGAACTTGGTAGAGCTGTAGCTGGGTATTCAGGTGGGAAAAACATTCAAACATGAGATAGAAATCCAGATCTACAAAATTCTGAACTGTCAGGCTCCATGAGTAATGCAAGAAAGTGATCTAAGAGTCTGGAAGACACTTTGGTGCCTGAGAGCTGGCAAAGGGAGCAATGGAGATTCATGCAGGACTAGAGGAAGTCTCCTGAGTCCACAGAAAGTGACTTTTTCCCTGTGACTCTGCCTGTATTAGCAATGCTGTTGTATCTTGTTCTCTGTGGTGCTTCATCTACCCAGTCTTATTTCCTTACTTCATCTTACTGCCACATTCTTAAAAGCAAGAGCAGAATCAAACCTGCAAAGCTGTGGTGTTTGTGGGCAGGCAGGAAAATCTGTCTTCCCTCTGAGTGAGCCCCAAATTCCCTGGATTCTGCTTGTTAATGGTGGAAGGTTGAAGACAAATGTGAAGGTCTTTGGACTTCCTTCACAAGAACTGCTCAGACCCTGATAGATCTATTTAAAAGCACCTGAATACCTGACTAGTACAGAAACTTACCAACACATTCCTGGAGGGCAAAGCCAAAGCAGTAAGTGGAGACTTTGTGGTGTGACTCTGATTGAACTATTGTAGCATGTGGGTGACTTTGCAGATAAAGCAACTACAACTTGACCTCTGACCAAGGCATTTCATCACTACAGAGCTGACAAAATTACTTTATCAGAGAAGTAGGTAAAGCATGGAAAGGGACTGAGGAGGGAAAAAAAGGTCTGAAAGTCTAAAAACCTGCATCCTTTTCAGGGCTGGAAATTTTCAGCCTGCATTCAAGCAGCTGAGTTTGCTTTGTGACAACAACCAAACAAAAACCAGTGTAGCTGGCCCAGTCCTGGTACCAGCTCAGCTGTCAGTGGGCTGGATTCATCCTGGTTTTCAGGCACCTGAGATGCTCGAGCTGGGCTGAGACCTGTGCCCCTGCAAGCAACTTGCTATTTAAACTAATTTTGCACACTGGCTCTGGAATGCCTACCTTGGTTGGATGTGCTTAGATCTGCCCTTCAGCTGGTGACAGAGTGACAGAGGATTGTGCAGACAGATATTTGCTGTACATGTACAAGAATGGGAAGAGATTGTGACTGTCTGTGGGAATCTGAAAAGCAGAAAAAAGGAAGAAGAGGTGAGATAGGTCAGCAATGTATGGTTTGCATATGGTAAAAACACAACTGTTGGCAGGAATTTTTCCTAAATTATAACTCTCTAATTTGCTCCTCATTTAAATTTATCTGGAACAGATATATCTGTGGAAGTAACAGCAAAGCCCTCAAGTTTGAGAGGCAATAAAATTAGCTGATGTAAAGATGCAGAACATACTGTACATTTTGTAGCTGCAATTCTATGATGGAAAAAATCTGTTCCCTTTTCCATTTACTGGTTATGGACTTTAACATGCTATAGGTATTATCCAAATACTTTTTTTAAATGCTTTAACCCAAATTAAAAGGGGTGGGGATAATTCACTGGCATCATAAGGATATATTGTCTTGGCAGATGTTGCCAGACAGACTTTCTGATTAAACCTGCCCTTCAGGGCTCCTAATTTGAGGTGAAATGCAAAATTAAGGCATGACAGAAATATTTCTCACAGTCAACAGATCAACTGTCTGATTCTGAGCAGAATTTCCTCTCACTAAGTTTCCCTTTAACCCAGGTGACCTGCAAAAAGGCTTTGTGAAGTACATGGCATCAACAAGTGGCACTGGATACTGAAGAGCCAGCTCAGCCTTTTTAATAGAAATCAGTGATTCCCAAAAGCAAAAACTGAACAACAGCTCTGTGTGTGTGTGTGTGTGTGTGGTGAGTGTGTCTGGCTTTCCCTTGGATGAACTGAAATTGAGTTTATCTTTCATGCTTTGAAATTGTGTTGATCTTTCCCTAACTGGAAGCATTTCATTTCTTTACTGGGGAATCTGGGGATATCTCCTTGCCTTTTTGTGCATCTCTGGGTCATTTGTCACAACTGCTGTGTTTCAGCACAGTTGAGGTGTTTTAATGGCTTTAACCTGATCACCCTGCAGACAGTTTATTATTTTCTGTTATTTTCCCCTACCTTCCCTTTCCCTTTCTGTATTTCTCTCTTTCTCACTGAGTGCTGCCCTTTCACTAGCTGGTTTTCTTAGCACTGAGCCATTGATTTCCCTTGCTCTCTGTATGCTTTTCTGCCAGGTTTGGGTCCTCTTTTACTCTTCTTGTACAAGATTTTACTGTTTGTATCCTCCAACACAAAAAAGGTGAAATTAATTTTGTTAATTAATGCTTAATTTCTTATAGTAATGAAGGCTTTATTAAATTGCTTGTAATGATATAATTTATTTCTCAGTGTGAAGAGAATTTTTTTATTTGACTCAAAATTTAATCATATTTGAGTGATTTAACTAAGCTGTTATTTGTGATCTTCATTTGTACAAGTATGCTTTGCTCTTTACTGGCAATACCTGGGAGGTTCTGCATTTTTTTTTTTTCTATTTATGTGATCTGATCTATAGTTGTGAAGTACAAAGTGTTTCTTCTCCTTTAGGTGTGCTTGTGTAAACAATTTTCAGTCAATTATGAATTTCTCTACAGAATTTTGGTTTTTTTCCTAAAATTACGGGAAAAGCCTAGTGAAATTTTTGGCTCCCCAAATTCACTCCCTGTCAGGAGTGTAAGGTGCAGTCAGGGATCAAGCTGCCATTGGAATTGAGTTGATTGATGTGGCTTCTGTTCCTCTCCTGAGTATTTGTCTCCCGGGTTTTTGTGCTGCAAGTTTAGGGCTACTTTGAGAGAATCAGGAGTTCTGAAAATACTCCAAAAATTTAGCTTCCTACTGGAGCATTAAATTTTTGTATTTCTATAAATGGATTTGTGAATAAGACTCATTAATGTTTTTGTCTTACAGTAACTGAAAAAAAAAAGTGTTTTTCAAATGAGGAATACTGGGAAATAACTTCATGGGAGCTCATTTATCTGCTTCCTGTAATCATGGGTTACATTACTGCACGTAATGCTCATGTGCCTGAAGCAATGCCATATTACAGCAGCAAAAATAATATCAATGTCATTTTAATAGTTATATGGAAGTATTTCCCATAACAGAGGAGTTACTCTTAACATAGCTGCTGTGTTTTGGTGGTTTTTTTTTTTTTGTTTTGTTTTGTTTTGTTTTGCTTTGTTTTGTTTTGTTTTGTTTTTTGTCTTCCATGGTTCTCCAGGGCAGAGCTTTTGTGCTGTTAATAGAGCTGGGTATTGTCTTAATGTTTTAAAGTTGTTCATAAGCATATACTCAAAATGCTGTCTTAAATGCTTGTTCTATCAGCCTTCTATTTATTTTCTACAGCTGGGGAAAGAAAAAAAAAGCACCACTATATGTTTAATTGTAATAATTCAGTGGGTTTGATTCTTGTTTTGGGTTTTTATGGCTGTTACTGAAGCACCTGATAGGAGAGAAATATTATCAGTGACTAATGAATGAGGCTGCTTTCCTCATCTGCAATAATATTTTCATGCTTATCCAAGTATTTCTTAATTTTCATTTCTTTTCAAGGTGCTTTAAAGATGTTCTGGCTTTTTTTATTTATGGTAGGGACCTTTTTATTCAAATTAATTAAGTAGCAGTAACTTGTCGCCTGGCACCTTCCAGTCTCTACCAGTNTGGTAGGGACCTTTTTATTCAAATGAATTAAGTAGCAGTAACTTGTCAACTTCAGTGAGAAGAGACCTCTTGGCCTGGAGCCTGGCACCTTCCATTCTCTACCAGCTCTATTGCTTGAAGACCTTAGCTGAGACTTGATACTTTTAAGCAGCATCCTTTTATGCAAGGCATCACTATTTGGCATCTATTTTTGCTTTCTGAATGAGAGATATTCAGTGATGAGCTTTCCCCTTGTGGGAGGAGAAATGCCACGAGGCCTTTTGTATCCACAGCGCTCGGAGTTTCCAGCGTTGGTGGTGCCGGAGAGGAAGAAGGAACCCAATTGCACTGCACTCCTTTCTTCTGCCAAAAGATGGAGTAAATGATCTACTCAACTGATTGTGCTGCTAATTGATTTTCTAGGCAACTAGGAACTTTTTCACAAGGAAGGAAGGTTTTCTTTTGCCTTAGAGTGTTAAAGCTTTGTACTTCTCATAATCTGCGCTAAATGTAATGAGGCAGTTCTTCTTAATGAGTTGACCAAATTGCTTGGTAACAGATGGGTTGATGAAAAATGGGTTAATTAGTAGTCTTATCAGTTTTTATTTCAATTATTTTGTGTACTTATGTGTGAAAGGGTTATTTTAAAACAGTCCTTTCACCTCTCGCAGAGAAAAGAAGTATCTGCATTATTGGTCAAAGCAGTCCCTTCTACAAATATAGGGATCCTCATCAAATCAGACTAAAAATAGTATTGGCTTGCCACAATTACAAGTGGAAAAGCTGCATTTTCAGTGATGCAAGCTTATTTTAGACAGTTGCTATGGAGCACTAAATTTCTTTGGCAAATAAACACGTGTGCTGTAAGCGTAGCTGGATATATATTGTCTTTTTCTGCAGATTTTCACTGTCCATGCTGAAATTACCTGTTGGATTCTAGTGACTGAGCTTCTGCCATCAATTACACTGGTGTGAAAGCAATAAGCTTTGTTTTTTGGGATTTTTTTTCCCCCTGTACCTTTGTCACTGTATTTACCTCACTCAGTGTCTGTCTTTGTGCCAAGGGATTCTGTCTAATTGTTCCTCTCAGGTACTCACTGAGTGACTCCACACAATTACTAACCCCTGGAGTTAGGGGCTGCCAATCTGAACCACTGAATAGGAAGTGCTGGGAAGAGTAATCAGGATAAGTTGAAGGTGGCTGAAGTCACAGGAGACAGACTGTGCAATTTAGATTCATCAGGTAAATGAACTACAGACGTGTATCGTGGGTAAAACTGATCCCAGAGTGGGGTTTTTTTGGGTGGTAGCACCATGGTGATTTTCCAAAGGTGCAGCGTGGTGAGCTGCTGTTTTTACAGCAGCCTTTAGTACATGTGTTGCATCTAATATCTTGTGTCTTCCACTGCTCAGACTTTATTTTCCCCCAGCAACCTCATTTATTTGTAGAAATCTCACCTGTACAAGTGGTCTCGTTTGACTGCTTCTAGAAAATCCTTTTTTCAGTCCTGACTTTGTAGCTCTTCAGAGAATTGAAAGATGGAGGACTACTTTTAACTTTGAAGATTTCCAGTAATGCAGATTTTTGCCTTTAAATGTCAGTGACTTGCAGCATTGGAACAGAAGTGAAATGCCTGGTGGGTGGCATAAATGGGGCAGAGAGGTTAAATGATTTATTTGGATGTACCTGGGAAGTCTGTGAGAGTGCAGGCCAGAGTAGTGTTTGGAATTTGTATCCATTTCAGCTTACAGATGATTCTATTATCAACCTCCCAGTATGAAATCTTAGACATAACTCCTTGATTCCTTCATGTCCTACAAAAAAACTCCACAAAAGTAAGCACTTAATAGATGATAATGTGGAATGCAGTGTGGGAAGGTGGAGGAATAACATCACCAAATTGGAAGGTCGTTTTGATGATTCAATGAATTTTGTATATTTTAGGCATTACAAGCTCTGGCAGCTCTGTGTCTTGTAAGACTTTATTCAAGTGCATTTATATAACTTTGACCCATTATTTTTAAAAAACCCACAATATTCTAGCTAGATCACAGGTTCACATGAAGAATGCTCATACTGAGAGGATGAGGAGGAGAAAAGCTTTGATTTGACACATGGTGATGAGTTTTTACTGAAATGGAGTCCTTTGCAGTGCCAATTTGCATATTGCACTGTTCTCAAAATAAAAAGGACTCTTGGGCTTGCAGCAGTTCATATTTGAAGTACTCTGACTTTGTTGCCTATTCTATATAAGGCATAACTATCTGGAAGAACAAACTTAAATGTTAATGAATTCAACTGCTTTATCTTATATGTATTCATTTTAGGAGAATTGGAAGGTGTGAGCTGAAGGGAAAAGGAATTAAGGGAGGAAAAGAGATGCTTTGTGTAAACCAGGTGCTTCTAAAAGTAGATTTTTCTCTTCAGGTCGAAGCACTATTTCAGAGGCAGTCACTATGTACAGCACACAGGTTTGCTCCTCCATTGCTTAAAAAATATCAGTAAATAATGTAAACTCTGATACCGTTGAGGTGGGCAAGGTGAAGCAAATTTAAATTTACGGGACACAAAGCCAAACATTTGTGAACTGGAGCACGCTGTGAAGAATTGTTGCCAATCCCATGGTGCTGTAAGGTTAAGCTCTAATTGCTGTTGCCTTGGGCATTTGGGATGTTGTGCTGCATGGGAAAGGTCTTCCAATGTGGAGATGACCAATGCAATATCTGCAGCTTTAAGGTCCCAGTTGCTGTAGAGGTTGAAAATGTGCTTTTCCCCTGAAATCCCAAATGGTTCCATTGAAACAGTGGGAAGCAGATTTAATACACTGAGGTGGACCAGAGTATGGGAAACTCTCTCAGAAATCCCATTGTTTTACTGCTGCTCTGTGCTCCTTTTAGCTGTGCTGGGAGCTCTCTACAAGCTCTGTTACATCATTTTATCTGTGGTGGGATGCAGGGCTGCTGCTGAAGGGCTCTCTGGGGAAATGGGCACTGTGCAAGAAGCAAGTGGCCTGTGGTGTTTGCTTGTGTGAGCACAAGGACTTGATTTAAAAGTTATCCGTGGCTGCATTGGTGGTACAGGCAAAATAGGAGTGGTCTCATTTCATCAGTTGTTTACACCACACACATAAAATGTTATTTCTTCACACGCACTCACACAAGGCACTGGGCAATTATAAGACTGTTGGTCTAAATACCTTTCCTTCAAAGCATTTTAATGCCCTTAAGTAAATTGACTTGAGATACAGGATTAGTCTGCAGTCTGAGCACTCAGAAGTTAGTTAGACACTCCACTTAAAGGCATTCTCTGAGCTCTTTACAGAGGAAATTGCAAACTGCAAGTACAAGTCTCTTGGTTTTAGTTTCATTTCTGGATGTCCTCTTTGAGCTGCAGAGAGCAGGCAGAGTCATGCTGTAGTTTTGGTTCTAGAGTGTCTTAAAGGGGATTGTTTCATCTCTCACTGTAGTATAAATCTACAGCTGAAAAGAAGCACTCAGTGCTATAATCACACACACCTTGATTATATTTTATCTGTTTTATCTGATCTTGTGCCAATTGAAGTCACAAAACTCTTTGAATTAAAGTGAATTTGAACTTTAAAATAAGTTCTGTCTAAAATGCTGTGTGTATATATAAATGTAACTCAGAGATTAAAAGTTCTCCTGTTGGTGTGCTGCTTTTTAAAAGCAGTATTGCAATGCTGCAATTTAAACAGTGCTGTTTAAATTGAGGTATGTGTTTGTGGCAAGGTTGGGTGAGCTCCCACATCTGTCTTTTAAAGCTAAAATATTGACAGTAATGTAATCAAAGTTTTGTCTTTTTATAGAAGGTTTCCTGAGGCTGTCTGTCAGAAACCTATTAAATCTGAAAAAGAAACTAAACCATACTCTGCTAAGGCTGACTTTAAATGATTCAGAAAAATCCAGATCTCCACTGAATCTCTCTCTTATTCTTGACATGAGACTAGCACAGACTCTTTTTTTTTTCAGGTTTCTTTCCTTGTGGTTATTTTTTCAGCATCTAAAGAGGAGAATGTACTGGGAGACCCCAGAGCTTTTAATGGCTCCCCCCCTCCCCCCTCTCTTTCTCTGTGCTCTGCTTAAAACCATCCACTGGGGCTACTCCTGCCAGGGCCTTTCCTATTTAAATCTTTAACTTTCCTGATGTAAAGATCCACTTTTCTTAATGAACTGACTTTTTAAACATATGGATTTGCTTGAAAAAATTCAAAAGAAACAATTGGAAGTTTTTTTAGAAAGTATATTACCTTAGTTCTTAGCTACAGTGTGTACTTAATGATGGGACTAGTGGCATTGATGCAGGTCTTCCAGTTAGCTGACCCATGACCCTTCATGTGCTACTTTT
>VYXD01013452.1:101659-149484 GCA_013397195.1 Hylia prasina | reverse complement strand
CCGGCCCCCCCCGCCCGCTGCCGCTGATGCGCAGCGGCTCAAAATGGCTCCGTCTCCCGGGAGATGCGGAGCGCGATCCCGCTCCCCGGGATGGGGCCGCGGCGGGGCCAGATCCCGCCCGCTCCCGCCTGCCCTCCTCGCCCCTCCGGGTGCGCTCGGTGCGGTGTTTGTTTATCTGCCGTAATCCCGTGTAGCGGCCCGGGGTGTGCGGGGCATCGATCCGCGGCAAGGTGAGCGCGTCCCCCGGGCGCCCGCGGGTGGACGTAGCGAAATCCGCTTCCCGGGGCCGTGGTTCCTCCAGTTCTCTGCCGCCGCGGCTTGCCTTGGGGTGGTCCTACGGGGATCTGATGGCGGAGGTAAGCGAGGCCCCTCCGGTAAGTCGAGCCGGAGCTCAGGCGGTCTTTGGCTTCTGCGGCAGGTGGGAGCTCCGCGTCGGCATCGCGTGGAGTTCAGCAAAAGAAATGAGGAAATGGTTGTTACCGCCAGTGCAGCAGCTTTTCATTTGATATTAAATATGTTTGGGTCAGTTCTGCTGTTTTCCGTTTTCACTATGCTCCACTCCTGTATTGGCACTCCACGACTGCAATGTGGCAGATGCTGAAGGAAGAGTAAATGTCTTGGAATACGGAGAAATGTGCAAAAGCAGCTTTCAGTGCTGGGACAGCGAATGAGGTGGTACCTTGCTGCAGTAACCGGTAGCTCTGGAAGTGTTATTGGTCAGCGTGAATGGTTCTGTCTCGTGTGTCAAATGAAAGGAGTCGCAGCTTTCACAGTTGGTATTGTGAGTAGCCACGGACAGCTGACAGAAGGATCATTTACTCCTCTGGATGTTTTCTTCATTTTTACGTTGTCCACACAGTGATGAGGTTTAGCTATTTTGAAACACATACAGCAAAACTGGAGTGCATGCAACTGTGGATGTATTTCACGGCAGTGTGATAACTGGGAATGTGGGGCCTTCATTACAGACGGGAAGCTCACTGCATCAGCAGTCTCTGCTTTTCCGCCCCCCTCCCTTCTGCCATCTGTCAGATAATAAATTAATCTTATGTTATAGATGGAAGGAGCTCACTTTTTTTTTTTCACAATTTCCCTTTCCATAACTTCTGTGTTTTTGCAATATTTTAAAAATTGAGCCTGCATGCATATTTTTCTCTTCTGTTTTAAAAAATGCTTGCAGCAGCACTGCATTGTAATCTACCAGTGTTTGCTCTCTTTCTCTGGCTCTTGCAGTATACAATTGTTCATAGACTGCCAGGTAACACATGAAAGAGATGCTATTCTAGTCAATCAATGGCATTTTCAGATAGATATAAAAATAGACGTGGGTACAAAGTTGATAACCTTATAGATTACTTGATTTATTTAAAAAAAAAAACAACCTTCAAGTTCTGATTTCCTGAACTTCAAAAATGTTTATTTCAGTCTGTCAATAGACCATGTCTGTTGTAAACAAAAATGACCAGAGGGGGGAAAAAAAAGAAAAAAAAAAGAAAAAAAAAGAAAAAAAAAAGGCAAGGAAATGTAAAGAATGTAACAATAAGTAACAGAGAGTGATGCTGCACTAGAGCAAACTTTTTTCTTCTACTTCTTTGGAGGATGTTAAGCAGTAGTAGGATGACATTGTAACTGCCCCTAAAATTTGTGTAAGTCTTACTGATCAACTAATGGATTTTTTAAAATTTTTGCTTTAAGTTTGGTAGCACTGCTGTTAAAGCAGGATTACATTGTAATGAAGTCCTATTTTTTGGAGAATTTCTTGTTCAGAGTCTGGATTTCAGCAAGTCCCTGCAAGGTAGTTTTGGGTAGACCTAAGTTACGTGAAAAACACATTAGAGTTCTTATTTATACCCAGTAGTATGTGAAACAAGATTCTCCTGTAGTTTTTACAGCCAGGCAGGGATAGGTGCAGCACGTACTATGTCACATTGTAGTTACAAGGTAGCTCAGGATAAGAAAGTGTTATTCGTGAGGCAATGCTGCGTGGCTGTTCAGTGAGACAATTTTTAATGCTCTATTTTTGCCAAAATACCTGCTCAGTTTGCTGCTTTTCTGCATGTTTCTTTGTTCAGACAAAAATAATTGTCTCCATTTGCCCTCTCTGAGTGAACATACAGCATCCTTCCAGTAGTACCTAAAGGGGGTGTGACAAGAGATTAAGAGAGGAACCTTTTACAAGGGCGTGTAGTGATAGGACAAGGTAATGGCTTCAGACTGAAAGAGAGTAGGTTTGGGTTAGATATTGGGAAAAAATTCTCTCCTGCAAGGGTGATGAGGCACAGGAACAGGTTGCCCAGAGAACTTGTGGGTGTCCCATCCCTGGAATTGTTCAAAGCCAGGTTGGATGGGGCTCTGAAATTCTAGTGGAAGGTGGAAGTGGTCTCTGCCCATGGCAGGTTAGTTGGAAGCAGATGATCTTTAAGGTCCCTTTGAACCCAAACCATTCTATGATATGTTAAAATTGTGAATTCAGCACTGTTATGAATTCATGCAATTCACCTTTGTGTTAAGAGCTATGACGCTGGTGTTGCTCAACAGAAAACACAAATTATGGCATGCAAAACCATTGCCTAATGTTCAATATCATTAAATAAAAAACTATACCACGCAGCAGAGTTGCTCAACAAATGATGCTATGCAATAGCATTACACAATAAATCATACTGAAACACTACTACACAGCAAAATTACACAACAAAATGTGAAGAAATTTGATTCCCACTACTACTCCTACACTTATTCTCTCCATTTCCCACTTCCATTTTTTATTGAACACCTGAGTGTCTTTAGCCCTGTTCTCTGTATTCAGCAAGATTGTCTTGCCACAAGGTGTTTTGTCCTGCTGCCTTGAACTCCTGTGATGACACTTGTATAGAACTGTGCCAGAATATCCCACTGAGTCTTGTGCTGCTTTATTTTTGCACATTAAAGATTTGATCATTTTCCTCCCCTGCTTTGTGCTATTTAAAAAGCAACTGACCTTTTCTGAGACCAAAAAAACCAAAAGACCAAGTATATCATGAGCCTAAATGGATTTTGAGTTAATATTACAATTTCTTTTAGCATTAAGCATGCCGTCTAAAGCTGATTTGTTGGTGGTTTTGGTTTTTTAAGTCTTGCATTTGGGAATAATAGCAGTGTTCTGTGACTTTTTTTCCCATATATATTATTTTCAGCATTTTCAGCATTAGCTTAATGGTTTTGCTTGTTCATTTGTTGAAAAACTACTTTTTTTCTCTCCTCCCTTGACTACTTTTCATGAAAACTAACCCTTTCATGAAAGCCCAACATCCATTGTAAACATATATCCACCTAGAAGGCTGAAGGACATAATTTAGGAAGCCATAAACTTCAAGAAGAGATAGAAAGATCAAAAACATCTTCTTAGCGGTTGTCAAGAGGAAAAAAAAAAAAGAAAAAAAGAAAAAAAGGTGGTCGGAGGAACAGTTACTATCAGGAAATCAGATCTAGGAATTCCATGCCCTTATTTCTGTAAGGGCATGGGACCAGTTCCATTGTAATTGCTAGGGCAGGGCTTCCTTCTTTCTCTCTCTCGGCTTGAGTAGCTGGTTGGGGTTGGATTTGCCAGGAAGGATTAAGGGTATGATTAGATGACTGAGCAAGTGACTTAAAGGGAGGTTCCAGGCTGAGTCCAGGGGAACTATTAAGATGAATAACTCAGGACACAATCCAGGAAAGAAGAGTGTAGAAATCTCAAAACGTGGGTGAAGAGACCGTTGTCAGTTGTGGAGGGGGAATAGGAAACTGTGGCTTGAAAAGAAGATTTGTGAAACATTGTACAAAAAGATTTATTTAGAGGAGCTAGTTAATTTGAATGTGCTGAGCTAAGGAACAGAAGGCTTTACTGACTTTGGGTGAGAATGGTTGTTCTTGGAGCTCAAGAGTTTAAAGGAGGCAGGGCCATCCCAGGCCACGTGGAGCAGCAACTATTTACAGCTGTTGCAGTTAATAAGATTACAGACTTTTTCCATCAGTAGGAAAGGAGAGAGATGCAAACTTTCACTTTAGTGGTAGGGTAGTGTTCTACATAGCATCTTGTTCAGGGGCAACATCAAATGTAGCTTTTATCAGTTGGGTCAGAAATGTAAGGCAGTGAGGATGGAGAAGATGGGAAACTTACAGCTGCTTGCCTAAAAAGTGAACCAGTGGAGCAGCTTCCTTGAGAAAACCGATTGCCATAAATGCTTTTGCCACATCTTGGGACTAATTTAAAAATGCCCAGGAAGTTCAGGTTAATTTTCTTTTTCAGTCCAGGGAACAGGACCAGAGCAAAACATGTTTCTTCTTCCCTTGTACCTTCCCCCATGGAGAGCCCAGGTATGACCAAAGGATCCTGAGTGTTTATGCTTGAAAAAAGTTCACTGGGGTGCTTAGCAGAATGCTCTGAGTGTAAGTAGTCCCTTGTAGCTGAGGATTTGTGCCAAAGCTGGAGGCAAGTAGAATCCTAGTGAAAGTGCTCCAGAGGGTGATGATGGTGAAAGAGAACGAAGGGTGAGATTAAGGTTCATGAGGTCTGTTTCACAGAAACAAAGCAGAACATGTTTCTAAACTTTCAGAGGGCTGGCTGAGCATCAGATGTGGTGGCACAATACTTACCTTGCAGATACAATTTTCTTCCCAAGGCAACAGGTTTTTCAGTCTGTGGCCATGGCTGGGTAAAACACAAGGATTAGACAGGGACAAACCCACTGGAAATGAAGATGCTGTCTAACTGGGCTGTCTGTTTGTGGCAGAAACACAAGGAAACAACCTGTGGCAGAAGCAGCGCTTGGAGAAATTGATTACGAAAGTAATGAATGTTAATGCTTGAATCATATTAGACTGCTGTCAACTAAACTGAGCAACAGGAGCATCCCACTTTACTTGATTCATTTGACATTTAATTGCCGGTTAGTGAAGGGAAGGAATTTATTAGTGAAAGAAAAAAAATAATGCTTGGTATTGAAGGCAATTAGTTGGGTGTTTGAGGGAAATTCTACCCCCATTTCATCGCTGGGAGATTTTATCAGATTGTACAACTCAAAAGACATAATCAGAACTAAACAGATACTAAGCATTTTTGGAAATGGAAACACCATTCAGAAAAGCACATTAGTGAGGGGGAAATGTCTGCTTAGAAATCTTGGGTCACTGAGCTTCAAGACCTTGGTCATGAGGGAGTAGCATCAAGCCAAATGAACTCTATTGATGAGAAGCTGAGTTATAAGAGATTTATTAGTGAAAGCTAAAAAAGAGAAGAGATTCTTCCTAAAGGAGAAGAAGTTGTAGGGATGATATGCAAATCTCAGCTCCAGCAAAGAAATGAAACAGAAAAAAACCTTCAAAGAGCACCAGCAAGAATGTGATACAAACTTCTGTTTGAACACTCATCAGCATATTCTAGAAGGAAAAGGAAATGTGTAGATTAAATGACAAGAACGTAACTGAATGTTTGAAAATTCATTCTAAAACTGTGTAGGTACCATGTGTGGAAATATTGTCTGGATATTCCTTCAAATAATATTTCCATGTCTGGAAATATTATTTGAAGGAAATAAGTTGTTATGAATACTCTTAAAGGAGAATCCATGGGAAAAAGATCAGGAAACAGGTCAGAATTTAACCAAGCTGATTGCATGACCTTAGTGCCTATTGCAGAAGGCCAGATGACTAGATGTTAAAAATTTGGCATATGGTAAATTGCTCTTGCAAAGTTCTCAGCAAATCCTGTTCCTCAGCTGAGGCATGATGAGGTATAAATCAGTATGTGGTCCTGGAGCCCATACTGCAACCAGAGGTGAAGAATTCTCCAGAAGTTGAAATATCTTTGCTATGAAGCAGATGCAGTCAGCCTGGAGACTCCACTTGTTACGTACATTGATCAAGGATAGTGGCTGAACTCTTGTTGATAGCAAGCTGTCTCTAGTTGGAGTATCTTGACTAGGAGTGTTGGTAGTTGTCACCCTGTGTTTATGCTGTGCTCAGGGTGAAGAGGCATGTAGCCACAGGGCTGTGGTTGTACATACAAACAACCAGAAGAGGTTGTGTTCAATGCAGCTGTGCTGTGCTGTCCTGTGCAACCAGGGAAGAATGTCAAAGGCTGCATAAGGACAGGTGGTAGAGGAAGCTTAGGGAACATAGGATGTAGCTCCTTTTAAGGTCTTGTACATCAGGAGTCATGAGGAGTGGGTGAGGCAAAACTCCACTTTTTCTTCTGCCAGTCCAGACAGGTTTTTGGAGTTACTTGATTCAGATGGATTAGGAGAGCATTTAGATAAAAGGTGAATGAATGAAAATACTCCAGATATTGAGAGGACTTTGAGAGGAAGAATTTGCTAGGATGCAAAGCTAGGGGAGGAGAAAAGGCTTTTGTGTGTACTGAAGAGTTTTTTGAAGTAAGGCAAGTGGGGTTGAATGAATACCTGAATGGCCTGAAAAATTGGAGCTAAATGAGAGTTCATTTATCTAAAAAGAATTGACCATTAAAAGAATGACAGCTTTGGCTTTTAAAGAATGTTGATATGAGTGGAGTGTTCCTGGAGCACAGAAGTTGTGACAGAGTGATTTTAAGGACAGGTCTGATCCGTAAGATAGGACTTCTCTGACTAGTGAATGACAAGGCTTCACTTTCTCAAGCTGTGTTTGGAAACCAAGTTGGAGCTACCACTGCACTTCGTAAGGAACTCTTTGAGTGGGATTGTCTGACTGACACCTCATTTAGGAGGGTGTAGATGCTGAACACAGTTACTGGATCTTGTGTGGTGACAAGGGGGCACAACTATGCTCAGTGTTGTCAAACTCAAGTGCTTCTGAGTGTATGAACTTCAAAGTCTTGCGGAATTTTAAGGATGTAAATGAAGGCAGCTCTGAAATTCAGGCTTGGCAATACCTAGGTGTTAGCCCTGTTGGGGTTTTGAGTACTGCACCCTAGCTTGTAGGCAGAGCAATAAGTAGCTGCAAGGCAGGCCTAGAGATGAATAGAGTGCAACATGGTTTGTATTAACTCCCTTTGTGTGTGCTTGGATCTCAAGATAGTTAGATGAGTTAGATTACCTTTCTCTCATGGAAGGTGAGGGAGAATAAGCTACCTCAGTTTGGTTTGCATTTGATGCAAGATAGTGATACGCCTGTGGGCATCAATTGCTCTTGGTTTTGTTTTGCTTATGTGCCTGCAACTCAACTTCTTTCTTTAGGTACTCAAATAATTTTGGTGGTTTGATCCTTAACTCCTGTCCTGCAGTGTTCACTCTCTCTGTGGCATTGTGTCTGCTTGTACCATGTGATTCTGCCCTTATATTGTGTTTGCATGACAAAGTTTTGGTACCAGGGGGACTATGCTGGAAGCTTTCTCCATGTCCAACAGAGCCAATGCCAGCCCATTCCAGGGTGGGCCTACTGCTGGCCAAGGCTGAGCCCATCAGTGATGGCAGTAAAATTAAAATCTCTGTGACTATGATCACACTGTCAAAAGCAGCATGGCCAGCAGATTGAGGCAGGTGAGTCTGTCCCTCTACTCCACTCTTGTGAGACCTTAACTTGAGTACAGCTTCCACCTCTGGGGTCCCCAGCACAAAAAGGACAATGACCTATTGGAGCAAATCTAGACCAGGGTCACCAAGTTGATTAGAGGGATGGAGCACCTCTCCTATGAGGAAAGGCTACAAGAATTGGAAATGTTCAGCCTGGAAGAGAGAAGGCTTTGGGGTGACCTAATTGTGTCCTTCCACTATCTAAAAGGAGCCTACAAGAAAAATGGAAATAAACTTTTTACAAGGCATGTAGTTAGAGGATAGGGTAGAATGGCTTCAAACTGACAGAATGGAGGTTTAGATTAGAAATGTTAGGAAAAATTCTTTCCTCGGAGGATGGTGGGATGCTGGAACAGGTTGCCCAGAGAAACTGTGGATGCCCCATCCCTGGGAATTTTTCAAGCCAGGTTGGATGGGACACTAAGCAACCCAGTCTAGTGGAAGACATCCCTGCTCATGACAGAGTTGTTTGAAGTGGATGATCTTTAATGTCCCTTTCCAAACCAGGCCATTTTATGATTCTACAATAATATGTTTAAGAAGAGGGAAAAAAAAAAGGCACAAAATTAATTACAGCCAGAGAAGGGAGGAGCGAGAATATGTGAGACAAACCACTCTGCAGACCTGGAGGTCAGGGAAGGAAGGTGAGGAGGTGTTCCACGGTGCTGGAGCAGAGATTCCCCTCCAGCCCATGAGAAAGACCTTGATGAGGTACCTGTGCCCTGATGCCTGTGGAGCTCCATAGGGCTGCAAAGATCCATCTGCAGAGTGTGGAGGAGCCTCACACCAGAGCAAGTGGATGCTGTAAGAAGGCTGTCACTCTATGGGAAGTCTGTGCTGGAGCAGGCTCCCAGCAGGAAGGATCCCACACTGGATCAGTTTGTGAAGAACTGCAGTCTGTGAGAAGGACTCAGGCTGGAGAATTTCATGGAGGACTGTCTCCTGTGGGAACAACCTGACACTGGAGCAGGGGAAAGACTCCTCCTCCTAAGGAAGATGCAGCATCAGAAACAACATGTGATGAGTTGACTGTAATCCCTGTTCCCATCTCCCATTGCCACAGGGAGAAGGTAGAGAATCAGGAGTGAAATTAATTCTGGGAAGAAGGGAGGGTTTTTGAGAAAGAACAAATCTGAAAAGCATCTATTTCTCATTATACAAGTCATATTTTGATTGGTAATAAATTCAAGTATTTCCCCAAGTCACATCTGTTTTGTCCACGACAGTAATCAGTTTGTGACCTCTCCCTGTCCTTATCACTCTCCACAACTTCCTGAAAGGGGATGTAGTCAGGTGGGGGTTGGGTTCTTTCTCCAGACAGCAACTGACAGAACAAGACAACACAGTCTTAAGCTGCACCAAGGGAAATATAGGTTGGATATCAGGAAAACGTTTTTTTCAGAAAAAGTGATAAAGTATTGGAATGGTCTGCCCAGGGGAGGTGGTGGAGTCACCATCCCTGGATGTGTTTGAAAAAAGACTGGATGTGGCACGTGGTGCCATGGTTTAGGGTTGGACTCGATGGTCTTGAAGGTCTCATCCAACCTAGTGATTCTATGATTCTGATTAATTCATGAGCCTTTTCTTCTATTTTCTCTACCCTGTCCAGCTGAGAGGGGAGCGATGGAGCAGCTCTGGTGGGTACCAGGCTTTCAGACAGGGTCAAACCACCACATCCCTAGTTTCAGTTTCTGTTTCAGCATAATCATGAAGTCTTGACTCTCTGGTTTGTTTCCATCATATTTTCCTATTCTTCTTATCTATTGCTGCTATATCTAAAAAGTGTCTTCTTCCAGCTCTTGCACATGTTGTTGTGCTTAGTTTACATGCTTTACTATGTTGTTCTTATATTTCTTTATCTGCTTATAGATTTTATCTCCTTGATTCTTTCTCCCAGTTATGACCAGTAAGAAAAATTGTTTTATTGCTTTCTAAATGTTCCTAGAATATTGGTGGAAGTAGTGAATTTATAACCCATGCCTTTCCCTTTTTCTGTTGAGCCAGTGAATCTTCTCTCTGACGTGATTTTATGTCCTTCTATTCTTAGAGTATCATTGTAACACCTTGTTTTTAAATGGTTTGAGGTAGCATAAAGAAAAAAAGAAAGTAGTTAGTAGTTAAATTGGCTACCTGGGCTGTAAATAGGAGACTTCATGTTTTCTACAGTTTAATATTTAGTTGTTTACCGGGAATGTATGTGCTCAGTAGAAATACTCACAGAGTACCACAAAATGCTTTGATAATTAGGTCAGGTTTTTTTCTTCTCTGTCCAGTCTCCCTTTCAGTGATCCCTGAATTTTTTCCCGGACTGAGAAACTTTATTGCAGAAACCCTTGGAGAAGCTTGGAGGCCCTGTGTTGCCATGGAAGGTAACACAACTGTAAAGTGACAAGACTTAGTTGTAGCAGTTGTTTCGACATGGACATTATGTAGCTTCCAAACTGCTGATTTTGCTACTGTATACTTAGTGAATGAAAGATTCAGACCCTGGTGATTCTTTTCACCATTTTTGGGTTAAGAACGTTTTGTCATTCAGTTCATATTTTGAAAATCTGCATTTCAAAATCAGTAATTTTTTTGGTGTTTGGTTCTTCGCCCCTGATTTGTCATTTTTTCTGATGTTAAAGGGATGTTGAGGAATTAAGTTCTAAATGTTTCAGTGTTTTGTTTTTCCTTGGAGGCTTTGACTGATGTATTTGTGTTAAGCTAACAGAAAACCTAATGTATCTCACAACTGTAAATTTACTTCTGCCTCTGAACTTTGAAGAGCTAATGCATTTCGGTAACTCCTTTTGTAGTTCTTAATCAAAACAAAATTCTCATCTCATTCATCCTTCTGTAAAACCAAAGTGATGAGGAGTATCCTTGTGATAATGCAAACAGGAAAAACAGGTAGTTTATCAGAGAGCTTTCTGTGCAGCTTCTTGCAAATTTTCTCTTGTAGCTTTCTGGTATTTTCTTGGGTAGATTTCACTTGCCATTGCTGGTTTTCATACATGCTTAAGCACTGCATTTAGAACTCTCTAAATGTTCATCTGCAAATAACTGTGTTATAAGAGCAGCAGTGTAAGTTGCTTACATTTGCTGTGTAGTAAAGCATCACTGTCCTTCTGGTGTGTTAGCACATTAGACATGTATCAGTGCTGAATTTACCATCCTGTGTATGCTGAGTATGTAACACTTGACTCTACAGTGGATAAGACCTTGCAGAGTTATTATTGAACTGATGTTAATAACCTTTCACATTTTTCAATGACCTTATGTTTGAACTGAGGGAATCCAGTAACAATATCTGTCTGTGGAGAAGATCATCATACCCTGTGATCATCCCCTTCAGCATTATAAAATTCTGGCTGGGCAATAGAATCTGTTGTTGCAACACTGAATGTGTATAAATCCTGTGTTTGTATTACTGCTTACTGATACCCCTACAGCTGTTTTCATAGTGCCAAACCCCAGTGCTTTTGTGTGAGGTAATGGCATGTCCAGTCTGAGCTCTGAGAAACAGTTTTGGCAAAAACCACAAAAATTTGAACAAAAGTTTCAGTAGAAGAAAAGCTTTGTCCAGTGTGTTTTGTGCAGTACTTTTATTGCTTTAGACATACAGAAACATAGACTGGATCATAAAGTTTGCAGCTAGTTTATAAAGTTACATTGTGTGGTAGGGTTGGGGGTTTTGTTTGCTTTCACCTGTTTACTCCACATCTTATCATATTTAAGAAAAAACATGCAGGTATCTGCAATGGGAATGCATGTTGCATTTGTGATGTTTGGAAAAGAAGATTTGGCAACCAGAAGAGTGCTTCATGCCTCAAAGGCTTGTATTTTGCAAATCTTGTGTAAGCTTCAGTGAGGATTATATTTTTATTATTCCTTGAAGCAGAACATTTGTACTGTCCCCATAAATAATCATAACCAATGGAGAAGATAAATCAAATATAATTTGAGCAAGGTAATCTCTTTGGACTTGAAAATCCTGAGACTTGACGGTAAATTGTCATGTGTCCTGAACTTCATAGTGATTCCATTATTATCCTTGTCTTAAACCACGTGTATCATGTAATTGCCATACATGCTATGGCATAAAGACAATATGGTATTAATGACTGAGTGATAGGAGTCCTGAGAAGACTAGAATGCTGGTCAGAATAACGAGAAAGAAATAAAATACATCTGGCCTTTTAACAGCAAATTAGGATTAGGCCTTCCTGTTACTTTAATGGGAGTTTATGAAACACATGCACATTACACAGGTGTTCATTAGCTGCAGGAGATGTTGCTCTTAGCTGTGTGGCCTTTTGATTCTGTGTTGCTGTATACAGCTTTCGAGAAGACTGAGCAGTCAATTACAAAACCCTGAAATTCAAAACAAAGCCACAACTGGTTATGGGTGGTCCCTGTTTGTCTTGCCTTGTAGTCCTCTTGGTTTTGGGGCAGGCATCTCTCATTTCTGACCACAACAGGATTTTGTACAGCAAACTTAGAATATATGGGTTCCATTGCTTTGATTGCCAGGGTATGTGCTGTCATTGTTCATTGTGCTTGAGGCTGAATACTCTTATTCTTGCACCTTAATTTTATGTTCTATGGCTTGTTAAAATGACAATGCTTTGTCATAAAATTTGGATGTCTCTTGTTCTTGACCTGAACAAATTAGTTTGTTTCTGACTAGTTAAAGCTTAAGGATAGACAAAATACTTAACCCAGATGGTTAGTTTTATTATCAAAGATAAAAAAATACCCCCAAAACTTGCTTTTTCTCTACTGTTCTACTAAATTCATTTTTAAAAATATATTACTTAAACCAGATCAGCTGTTGTGCTTTTTTTTTTTTGCTGGTGGGTTTTGGGAACCTTTGTCCATACAGTGTCCTGCGCATGTCATCCTTAGGTTTACCAATGCCATACATGGGAAGGAATTCTTTACTGTGAGGGTTGTGAGGCACTGGAACAGGATGCCCAGAGAAGCTGTGGATGCCCCATCCCTGGAAGTGTTCAAGGCCAGGCTGGATGAGGCTCTGAACAACCTCTAGTGGGAGGCATCCCTGCTCCTGACAGCGTGGTTTGAAGCAGATGATCTTTAAGGTCCCTTCCAACCCAAGCCATTCTATGATTCTCTGATACTCACATCTTTGTTTTCTTGCCAGCCATTACCACCACTGATACTGTGACATTATGAGAATACAGAATTTTTTGTGTGATAAAGCAGCAGGGGCTTGACTGGTTCCTGAGAAACCAGTGCTAGGCCAATTTAAATGTTTGTAGAGAATCCACAGATGAGCCATGAAGATGATTCTTCGATTGGAAAATATGCCTTCAGGTGAACAAGATGAAGTGTTTCTTTAAGGACAATTTAAAAAGCGGGGGGGGAAAAAGGCAACTAGTGAGTGACCTGATAACTGTTCAAAACTATCCAAATGAGAAAGGAAAAAAATGATGGGTCTGGGAAAGAAAATTATAATGAACTAGTTAAAGTTTAATCCTAATTTCTTTGGCTGTAGAGAACAACTGTATGCAGTGGATCTAGTTAACATTTTACAGCAAGCTTCTATATGTTCTACCAGCCTTGCTGCCTCTGAAAAGACGTATCCTGTACTAAAATAGGAAATTCTTCTAAGAAAGATCCCTTAGCTTATACATGTGTTAATGGAAGCTTCATGGCCTTTGCTTTGCAGATGATACTAGATTCTTTCTGAGTTAGGTAAAGGTGTCCTTGACCCTGTCAAACTCCTTAGAAATACCCATAGCGCCAGAAGACTGCAGACATTGCCAAGTATGATAGATAAGAAAGAAGCGTAAACTGGACATTCTTTCTGTCCCAAACATTTTCCTTTCATGCAGCAATTTGTCTGCTATCTGTTCCTGAGAAGACATGGACTTTTCTTTTGCCTGAAACATGGATGAGGCTATAGGGATATCATTTTAGTTCATGCAGTAGCTTCCATCTGCTATTACAGGATTTCTCATTAAAAATACTTTATAAACTGAGATTATTAGCAACGGGACAAGAGAAAATAGCCTCAAGCTGTGTAGGGGGACGTTCAGGTTGGACATCAGGAAAAACTTCTTCACTGGAAGGGTGGTTAGACAATGAAATGAGCTGCCCTAGGAAGTGGTGGAGTCACCATCCCTGGAGGTGTTCAAGAAATTACTGGACATGACACTTAGGTGCTGTGGTTTAATTGACATGGTGGTGTTCAGTCATAGGATGGACTCAATGATCCTGAAGGTCTTTTCCAACTTTAATGATTCTGTAATTCCATGATTTGAGGATTAGAGTGCAATTTGTTCAATGAATAATCAATAGCAAAGCAGGTAAGTTAATGGAAGCCGTGATGACCTAAAAGAAAAAATCATTTGGGGCCATATAAACAGCTCTATTAAAATAATAGTAAGTGAATAAAAATGTTTTAATTCTGTAGATTTTCAGTCCAAAAAAAATGGCCTCTCAATTTTCATTTTGCAATGCTGCTTCATTATCAGTATTCAGTCTCAAACTGTGCAGCCCATGTAGTCATGTACTGTTTTAAAGGCTAAGTTCATAGCTTTAGCTGTTGTTGTTCTGAGGTGTTAGTTAGTCAAAGACTGAGCTTTTTTCTTGGAATTTCTACAAACTGCTAACAGTAAATCTACTATTAAATTATTCTGATGCATTACTCAGTTCAGTTTAAAAGCACAGGGTCTAATCAGATAGATGCTAATTCAAGTTTATTTTCAACAGATCCAGTCTGCAGTGGTTGTGTAGTCAGAGTGAATCTTATATTCACTTGTAAATATTTACATGACTGTATTTCTCATGAAAATGTTGGAGAGTAATATACTGTATGTTTATCTGTAGCCAGAGAGAAAAGGGGGAGGGAGGAGAGCACTAAATCATTAAAATCACGGAAGGGATCTATTGTGAAAACTTTGTAAACATTTTAAGATGTCTGAAGTTATGTTTCTTGCCTGGTTTTTTATATGATATGTGCTTTCATTTTGTAATTATTTCAATTATAGTGGTGGTGGAACTAACAAGATGTGGGAAATTCTTAGCTAATTAAAACACCGTGGTTCATGGAACAGTACTCCAATTAGGTAATACTGCTTTGCCTTCCTTATATTGAGGAGTTAAAATTTGGCTTGTTTAAGGAAATCTTTCTTAAACTTGAGGTTGGCTTTGAGAGTACTTTTGTTAAAATAAAGGTGATCTGCAGAGAGCTCTCACAGAACCACTTTTAAATGCTTGCTGTCATTTCTGCAGTGTCTTTAGAAATGTAATCAGACAGATGGATGTGCTGGATTGGCACTGTAAGTGTCTTTGCGCTGAGAATAGTATCAATAGCTATTAATAACTTGGAAAGTCTCTCCAGATAAATTAGTTAGTAGTGACCTTATAGCTAAGGAATACATATGTTGTTAAACAAAAAAAAAAATATTTTAAAGTATTTATTTTGAACCTAACATGAATGCAGGGAATTGCAATAATCATGTATTTTAGTAATGTAATATTTTCTCTGAAAGTGATTTTAAAAGCAGAGGCAATCACCATTGTACTGTTTCAGGATGTTTCTAGGTGAATATAAAAGTGACTGCATTTGTTTGCTTATTTTTAAGGTTTGTACTTTCTTGGGGAAAGGAAAAAATTGATCATAGGCTAAATGAAATGCAGGAAATTGAACCATCTAAAATTTTCTCTATCAGAAAGGAAATGCTGTACCATGTTTAACAGAAATGCTTGCATATTCAAACAGTTACAGTAAGTTTCTCAAAAGTTTATTGTGATTTTTAATGATAGAACATCATTGCTGCAGCCTTACTTATTGAAATTCATCTTCACTTTCAGTACAGGTTAATTATGTCCTCTTTGGACATTGCCAGGCAGAATATTCAGTTGTTTTCACTGGTCCTGCTCTTGTTCTTTCTTTGAAGGAAGAAATCAAAGGAGTTTATGTGGGTATTTCTTGTTAATTTCCCCACAAAAATAATTTTCTGCAAAGGGAATTACCTCAGGGCAATTTCAGTTATTTATAGATATAAATAATATATATACTTACATATTATATATATACACACACATATAAATATATAGATGTATGTTCTTCTGGATTTTGTCTTTGCAAGGTGAAACATTAGAACGTATGTACACAAAATGAGAGGAAAGCCTTGTGTGTATGCATATTTCCTACTGTTTCCTTACATAATTTTACATTTCCAACAGTAATTTTCTATCAGGAACATGTTAGCAGATGCCTTAGTCTAGGCTGGCTTCATTTTTGCTATAAAGTGCAACCCTCAGTGTTTGTTGTAAAACTTCTCCCACCTTACCAGAAGAGCACTGTACTACAGGCTGTGCCGTCACAGCAGACATTTTATTTGTGATCAAATTAGAATCTGGGTCTTGGGATTTGAAAGACAAACGCATTAATCCCCTGAAAGATTCAGTCAATCTCTGTCAATTCTAATCAGGTAAAGGCACTGGTCTTTTTGCTTCACAGCAGTTGGAAGGATTTTTTTTTTAATTCAGGGAGCTGGCCTTTTTATTTCAAGCTTATTTCATCTTTGAGGTAAAAATGTCCCTATTCCGTGTGAAATATGGGATTTAATGCACTCATATGTCCCCTTAAGCTATCATAGTTCTTTGTAATTTGCAGAAATCTTTTGTGGTCATCAGCACCAGCTAATAAGTAGGACACAAAATTATGCTGGTTTTGCTAAAATAGGTTGGGGGATGGGAGGGAGGAAGGTACTGGAGTAGGTTGGAATGTTTGTCACTTGAGCAGATGACTTATGATAGTGAATTTATCTTGGTTTGAAAGAGAGCATCTGAAAAGAAGTTTGGGGCAAGGGTCTGCATTTTACTGGGTTTTCTGTGTGGAACAAGGACAAGCAGGCTTGCCAGGGAAACTGAAATGAAATCGGTTTTCTAATACCTTCTGTGCAATAAGAATGATCCATGGAGTTGACTTAGGATGCAACAAGTTACTTGGCATTATCCAGGAGAGATGCTGTGATGAAAAAGTTCTGATTAATAGTATCATGTTTTCTGATGTCACAGTACTAGTTAAAAATAATCATATGCAGAGGCTCCTAGACGCCCTCAAAATAAATATTAGATGGTGTTAGAAGTTAGCACAGTAGAATAGACTCTTCTACCGTTTTGGCTAGGGTGTACTCCAGAACAGAATTGCCTACTGTGTTCCCTCTCATAGAAGAATTTTGTGTTTGAAGTGTAATTACTTGACCTAGGAGAGGTCAGGTACCCAAAATGGCAATGTTGGATTCCCTGGGCTATGTGTTAAATGATTTGTATCAGCAATATGTTTTTCCTGTGAATAATTCAAGACTTCTCTGAGATGTGGTGGCTCACTGTCCAAAAACCCTTTGCAGAGGGAAAGTAACAGGCTGAAACTATGGCATGGAAGAGCAATTGCAGCTTCTCAGGTGCTGTTATGTAGCTGTCAGAGTTAATGAAATATATCTCTTGGTTTTCTCCAGTGAAGTTCTTCAATTTGTAGTATTTGTGGAAAGTAGGTGGAAGAATTGTTTACAGTGCTGATGAGGTGTGAGGCAAAGCCTGCTTGTAGCTGGGTTTTAATATAAGTAGTCCCTTTATCTTTCCTTTCACCCTCTAGAGAATCCTCATTCTTCCATCTAGAAATCTTTGTCTCCTGACACAAAAAGAAATCTGTAATAGGTCATAGGTCACTGTTTTCAGCAGTGAGTGAAAACGTTCACCTCCTGGCTAAAATTCAAACCTTCCTCTTTCACATTTCTTTCTATTGCCATTTAATGTGTAAGATACCATGAAACAGTGCTAGAAAATAGAAGACAGATTCTCTAATGTGTCTTTTCCTCTTTATTCTCTTTATATTGCTTATTGCAAGAAACCTGAGAAAGCAACTGTGTCTCTTGCCTCACCTGCTCTTAACTCTTTGTACATACACTGAAGGGAGATCTGGATTTGATTAAAGTGTGTCACTCATTGACTGTTCCCAGAGCTGTCTCTTACCTGACACCTTTCTTCTTGTTTCTTGATGAGTCCTTGCCTATTACTTGGTACCAGGTAGATGATGAGGATCTCTTTTTGTGTTGTCTTTTGTTTTCAAATTCAGATTGGTAAAGCAATCACTAAAGGCAAGAAGGAAGTAAAGTGTAGAGGATATGAGTGTAATAATTGCAATGCAGTAGTGATTTCAACTTTGGTAGGTGGTATTCTGTGTGGTTTCAGGAGCTTGCCAAAAAGTTAAGTGATAACTGTCTTCTCTCACTCTGTTCAGGTCCTCTATTATTGCCTGTGTTTCTCAAGCTGATCTATCTGATTTTTTGACACTCCTTTGTGTAGTTCTTGCCCTATCTTGCCCTTGGCTTCTTTTAGTGGCTGAGGCCACAGGGCTGAATGCCCCATTCTGGCAGCATTCTTGAAGTTTCCATACATTAGGATGAGTTTTCTCTTCTGGTATTAACAGCCATAATGGAAGCAGTTAGGTTTCTCTTTCTTCTTTTCCATTTCTTTTTAGGCCTCGTAGCATCTTGGAATGTGCAGCTCAATTATTGTTAAATCATATGGAAGTAATAAGAATTTGTGTTCTGCATGCTCTCTTACCATAGATCACAGTACTTGTTGTTTATTAGCAATTGAGGGCCTCATGAAATTTGTTCCTAAAATTAGGTTCTAACTTATGGCCTGAAGTACAAAAAAGGAAACAAGAAAGAAGTGTAGGAGAAGTAATGACAGCACTGTTCCGTACTTTCCTCATTTTCTTGGTAAGAAGGGGTTTCTAACTTGCTGGTTGTATACCTGGGATCAGGAACTAATTTATGGCATAGGGATTTTTCATGCTCTATGACTTACAGTTCTCTAAAATCAGGTAAATCTTTGGGCAGCTGCATTTGTGAGTTTGCCCCCACTTGACTGAAGGCAGGTGTTTCAGACGTTTGGGCTTCCCAAGGAGCCCTATGATGTGATTTCCATATGAACTGTAGCTGCCCTAAGCATTTGGAAAAAATCCAGTTAGTATCATAGAGCTGTGCAGTATCTGAAGTTCTGATAGTCATGAAGTAGTTACCTTTTATCTCTTGCTACAACTTGATATTAGCCTTCAGGGCAGGGGGGACAGGTGACACATGGGACAACACAGGCACTAAGTAAGGGGGTGTCACTGCAGTCTTGCTTCCCTCCTCTAGCAGAGCTGTCTTCTAATCCTAGATGTCACTGGTTCATCAGGCTAAGACTGCTTTTTTCATACTGATCCAGAGCTTAACATAGCATATTCTCAGCTCTGAAATATGTGTAATGTGATGGGATCCTGTGAGTGGCTGAAGGAGACAGTAAATAAAACCTTTGTTTCTCATATGGCAGCACAGATTGACTAGAACCTTCCCTTTAGAACTCTTTTATTTGGTTGTTTTCTGATGACATTGTTAGTATTCTCTCTGAAACATGAGGCTGACCTACATCAAATAGCAAAGGTTATCATCATACAACCTATATATAAAATTGATAGGAGACTTTCTAGTGTCCAATTTTAAATGAATAAAAGCTACGGGTTTTATCAGTATTTTGCCAAATTTGTGTATCTTTCATTTGCAGTGGTATTGAATATTTGGTTATACTGCCACTGCAGTCACTATTCATCATAAGCAAAATTTGTTTGGGGTGATTAGTGGGTTGATTTGTGTTTGGGCTCATATGATTATTTGCTTTATTGTTTTGGATTGTAGAACTGAACAATGGAGCTTGAATGACATAATGAATCTCTCTGTGAGGTAATGTGATATAGTGGGTTTTTTAAAAAAATATTTTCTTTAACCTTCCTAGAAAGAATGAGTGCATTGTGTTTCTACTATCTGATGCAGCTATTCCAGGAGAAAACAATACTTAACAAATTCATCGCTTAAAGTGGTGATGGAATATATTTTATTCAGACCTTGTTGACTCCTTCTGTTTGCTTCACTCCCCCAGACAAACGCGTTGATGACTGGCCCTTGATGCAGTCTCCATTTCCAACACTGACTATAAGCACTATTTATCTCCTCACTGTCTGGCTGGGCCCCAAATGGATGAAGACGAGAGAGCCCTTCCAGTTACGCTTCCTGTTGGTTGTTTACAACTTTGGGATGGTTCTGCTCAACTTCTTCATTTTCAAAGAGGTGTGTATGCTCTTCTGCAAGGGGGAATTCTTACTGAGGTTTGAGGATGTCAAAATGAAAATGATGTTGTATATTCTTGATGTCTGTTGAGGGTGAATGTTTTGCACTGACTTTAAAGATGAGTTTGCCTTTGAGGTGAGTATTTCTATAAATAGGTAGTTTCTGTTTGAGAATAATTGCACTAAATGAGTCTATAGAGAGAATTTGTGTTTGAGGTATTCCAAGTTCTTCTTAGATTTGTTAGTCTAAATATTGGAGAGAATAAAATCTATAGATTTAACACCTGTAACTGATACTTTTTTTAATCTTAATAATCCTAAAGGGTATCAGAATGTATCTTGTTAGAAATTGAGCTGTTTGTTTACACTTTCAGTGTGTTTATAATATTTAGAAATTCAGATGTCCATTGTCTGTAGGGAGGAAAAGTATCTTGTCAGTAAGGTCACTTTAAGAATAAAAATGAAGTGAACTATATCTTTAAATAAAAATAAAAGGACACAGACTTCTAATATTTGGTTTGCAATGTTCTGAGTGTGTTACGTGTAATAAATTTCAGTGTTGCTGCATTTTTTTCCTTTGCTGGATTTTCCAGACAGAGGAAATGAATAGTAACACTGCAGTGGATCATCTGTGTAGCAGTAGCTAACTGGGATTTGGTTTGGTAATTATTATTCAAGTATAGCTGTACAGAATATGGCTGATACTAAGTTTATGCTGCTGTGATTGCTTGTGTGGATCAGGAATTGTCTTCCCAGAAGACCTCTGATCACAGATTTGCAAAAGCTGTTTCCAGAAGTAAGCAAATGAGCAGAGCAGTTAAAATTACAGCATTGCAGAACTGTCTGGTCTGTTCTGTACTTTTACCAAAAAAAAAAAAGCATATCTGATGATGATCTGCATTTTGACCTTTTCCCAGTGCTCCTAGTATAAAATCAATCATAAAATGATTTCAGCCTCTCTTTAGGCATGGTTTAGTAAAATTTTAGCCATCACACCTTAGTCATCATTTTGTCTAAATTGTTTCCTTGGACTGTTTAACTAAGTAATAAAGTGCAACAGGTACAAAAGAATTTAATGCTGACATGAAAGCATAGTTGAAGGAAGAGATGGAATCCAATCATCTTGGCAGGCTAAGATTGAAACTCCTGAAATTAATTCTGCAGTGTTACTGCCATGCCTGTCTTTTCACTTATTCTTTTAAATTTGTTTGTTTTATCTATAAGCTGAATTATACCAAACTTGCAGTCAAATAATTTTCAGACCTATGTTCCTTATGGGATATGTGTTTGTAGCATTTCCAAGTCACTGAATTAACATAAAAATGAGTGGGACTGCAAATGCATATTTGTTACTGATATGCTGAAAGCTCATGACTTTATATACAGAGCTTCTAGTTTCCTGCTCTCTCCTAATGGTAGGTTGTTATTCAATGGAGATTAAGGCAATGGATACAGCACTTCCATCAAGTGTCTTTTCTTGATTGTAGAGTCTGATAGGAGGAAGGTGTTCAAGTTTCAGTTGTTCCCTGTAACAAGGCAATTTCTGCTTCTAAAGTTTGCAATACAACTGTGCCACTATTGTAATTCACATGAGTTTTAATGTAATTGTTGTGAGTAAAATGATAGTGTTTGCATTTTGTGAGCAATTGTAAAGTTTCTAGACACTTCTGAGAACAGAAATTGAATCTGAAGCACCTTTAAAAGTTATTTAAATAACCATCCTGATGGTGAGCTCTTTTGTTCATCTGTGGTAGCATATGTTAAAGAGTAAGTCATAAAGCACTGTGAGTCCAGTGCAGGATTCATACACTGAATTCAAATTCAGGTCCAAATTTGGAGCACATTTTGCTTAGAACATGCAAAAGTCACAATTCAATAGACCCTATTTGGCCACAAAATCATGAATTTCTTATTCTACTTCAGGGCAGTCTGGTGAAGTCAATTTACTGCCTTTTTACCATGGGAACCTTTGTTGAGTTATCCAATAGGTCACAGTAGAGATTGCTTGATTTTTGTAACAGAGCAAACTAAACTTGCCCTGCTCCTCTCTATTAGTGCTGGTGTGCTTGTGCCTGTGTGGGACCACTCTGGAGTTCCAGTTAGCTACAGTAGTTTGTAAATGGACTTAGATGATGCAGAAGTAGTTCAGTTTCTTATCTAGGATAATTTCTGTGAACAGTTCTTTCATTTACCGCCTTTAACACATGTGCAGCAAATAAGTCCAGAGGTTCACAAGCTTTGGTATGTTGTTTTTTTTCCTGCCTAGCACTTGTTTTTGCATTTGACTGCACTCCTAGTGCTGTGTGCAAGATGAGAACCAAAATAGACTCAAGTTCAGTCTAAATGAGATGGAAGTCAGGTTAGTGGTAAGAGCAGTCAGTGCCTATCCATGACAGAGATCTTTTTCTATCACCCCAATTTGTGTCTGCTCCACTGCTGTCTCTCTTTGATCCTTAATAGAGTGGGATTACTTGTTTTTAAACATTCTTGGATCATAACATTTATGAATGTCAAGATTAGAAGTATTACTTGAACTTAGTACAGCTCTGGACAAGTGTACTTCTTTCCAATGGAAACTTGCTCAAATATCAATTTTATCTTCTCCTGTCCAGTTTTGTGCTTAGTTTGGAGAGGCCCGACAGAAGCACTTCAATTGCTTTAGGCCATTTTTGTTGGCACAAAATGGGGAACTTTTCTCTATCCTTTTTCTCTCACTGTGTTTAGTGGGTATTCAGCTTTGACTGTTCACATTTGGGGGGGATGTTCTGGATTTTGATTTTTATACTGTGTTAAGAATTGTAGATCCAAATTACATAATCCCTATCTCTTGAATAATGTTCTCTTGAATCCACACTGGGAATAGCATTTCTGTCAATTGTGGTGAAAGCAATTAGGTATTTTCTGTTTCTGAAGCTTGAGCCATCAGAAAGAATATTCATGTCTTAAGGTCAATATCGGAATTTGACCAGTAACTTAATTTAAGCTTAAGGTCATACTGGAATTTGTTGTACAAGGCTATAATTGTCTGGGCAGATACATGTAGGGAAAAATGAGTACTTTCTTTTTAATTTATAAGAAAAAAATAAATAGTCTGTAGCAATAAGTTGTTAGTATTAAATACTGGTTTTCTTCAATAGTATTCTCAGGACTAATAAGCATATTTTAAGTATTCCTGGTCAGGTAAGTTTGATGTAGTGAGAAACTTGCTAATAATTGTTATAAATGTGCTTTGTGTATTATATTTCCCCTCATGTATGGCTTTAATATTTTCAGTTGTTCTTGTCATCAAGAGCTCGAGGGTACAGCTATGTCTGCCAAACTGTGGATTATTCAGATAATGTTTATGAAGTTAGGGTGAGTATTTCTTTTTTGTATTTCTTTATGAATATGTGTAATATATAGCACTACATGATGGTTTAAGCCTTTTCTGTAAACAGTGTTTCCACAGCAGCTCTCAGCCATGACTGTATCCCGTTACATCCTCACAGGCTGCTTCAGGTTTGACTACATCGTACATAGCAGGTTTAATCAAAGTGCATCAGCATATTTGTGCTTTCATCTGACTGCTACAAGTAAGGGGAGTCTTAAAGATACCATCCTTGGCTTCATCCACAGTTGTATAATCCAGGATAAACTTTGTGTACACGCTTTGGTTCCTAGATTTGCTGAAGTTTGGGATACCAAGGTTACCGCAGGAAAGGTGGTGTGTTCGAGCTAGATCAAAGCAAGTGAGATTTGTCATCTTGTCTTGTGGTTCCACTTCACCCATGCTGGTGAGGCAACTCTTTGTCTGCTTTATCCATGTTTGGCTTTATGAGATCTTGCTGGCATTTGGCAAATGTACTATCAGTACATTTCATTGTATAATCTTAGATTTCAAATATCTGGGTTTTGGAAAACATGAAGATTAAAAGCCAAGAGCAGATCTTTGTTCATTTTCATAATGCTGTTGATCAGCTCATGTACTAAACCTTATCTTCCAGCAGAGCTGACACTTGAGAATCTCTCAGCTGTTCTTGCAAGTTTCATGTACTGATTAGGACATGTTCCTGAAAATGCAGTGAAAGTATGCCTTATGTTTATAGTAGTTTGAAAAATGTTTTTCTGGGAGGTGGCTGTTCATGGATAATGTTAGTCAGAAGCTTGTGCGTTTGGCAGAGGTGGTGGTGAGAACGAGAGGTTTGTGTCTTACACCTTATTTATAATGGCTGATATTGCAGAACAGCTGTGTGTGGTGGATTTTTATTTGCCTTATTGTAGCTGCCCATCTTTCACCTTTGCCAATACAGTGGTCCCACTATGTCAGTCACTGGAATGATTCTGTTAAAGATTTTGTTGGAAAACAAGATCTAGCAAAGTATAGCAAGTGCTTGACAGGTTTGGGGTTTTTAATAGATAAGCAAAATAGAATGCCCTTGTACTTAGCTGAATGACATTGAGGACTGGTGTGGTATATATTGAAAGATTTTTTTTATATTAGCTAAATACAAGCAGTACTCTGTTTCATAGCCTCACTTTCAGGTGCACTTATTTGTGGAGTGGCACTGGAGAAATCAGACCTGCTCAAAAGAATTATCATCCATTTTGTTTATTATGACAAGCACAGCATTATTATACAATGAAATAAAGGCAAAATTACCTGAAGAATGTATTTATACTATGTCCAGAAAGGAACCATATGTATTTATCATATGTCCAGAAAGGGAGGGTTGCTCTAGCAATATATACTCTTTTGACTTCCTGACTTTTTTTTTTTTTTTTTTTTTTTTTTTTTTTTTTAAATTTTTTTTTTTTTAATGTTTTCAAAATGATTTTCCAGATTTGTGGATTTGTATAAAACTTATCCCTAAAGTTTAAAGTGGTAGCATGTTCAGTTTGCAGCTGAGGGAGTTGAGGAAGAAGGGAAAATGGAGTTCTCTTGAGTTGATGCAGCAACTGTGTAGTGTGCTATCAGTCAAGAATCTTATCTTGATCATTTCCTGGTAGTTCTTTTGAATGAATTCTCAGTTTAGGTAAATGAGTTGCAAGTAGAAAATTATACTTTCCACAAGTGTGCTTTGTCTAACTGAGGATTCTGGGATACATTTCTGTCCTGCTTTACAGTATATCATGCTCTGGATTTAGAAGTTTTGCTGGGTTTTGATACTCAGAGACCAAAGATCCAAACAAACAAACCCAACAAAACAAAACAAAACAAACAAACCCCCAAACCTCCTCAAGATCTTTCACCATCATTTTTCATTATATAAACCTGCAAAAGCAATTTAAAAATGTTTTTGCAGTTTTGAGTACAGAACTGATAAGCATTTTAGCACATCTCTCATACCCTTTTAATAGATCTAGATACTAAATGTCTAGAATTTATTAGCACCAGATTTGCTCTGCAGAGAAATGCTGCACTGCAACAGTAGAATCAATTACAAATGCAATGACCATATTTTCAAAGGAATGAGTAAATAAATCCTGTGTTGCTCAGATAAAGAAGACTGGGACTAACTCACATGGAAACAGCACTGAGCCCAGAAGGCATTATAGAACATGCTCTGAAAAGCAGAGCTTCATCTATGACTTTAATTTGGGCTTTGAAATTTGGAGCAAACATTGAGAAATGTGGAACTAATTGTATATAGTGGTCTAAAAGGCAACACAGGAGCCTTGGCAGGGCCTCTGTTTCTGGCTTTTTGGGAATGTGCCACTGTGATATTGCCATCACATTGAGTGGCCTCTTTTGTGTAAAGCTCATGATCAAAATAAGGGGTCAGGAAACCATCCTTTGTCCTTCAAGAGAGTACAGAGAGCTCCCAGAAAACAGTTCCCCCCCAGAAAATCTGGCTGTCCTGGATACCAGAGAATGTATTTCTCTGCTTCTCCAACCCACATCAGGTATCAAGACAGTAAGCCAGTGATTTTGAGGGAACAGTGTAAGGACATGTGGTGGCACTTCCCCTGTACAGTTTAGCAACACAGCAACCTGTAGCTCAGAGACCTCCTCAGAAACAGCCCCTTTGGTTTTGCCAGTTTTTAGGGGAATATTTTTCCATGTATTTGTTTGTATATTTTCTTCAACTTTCTTGATCTTCTAGCCTTCACTGATGGTTAATTGTGTAGGTAGTTTACACAAAATTTGAAGAAGCTGGTCCTCCTGCTTACTGTTGTGAACCTACCCACACGTTATTCAGTCTCCTCTGGCTGTTCTACAAGAAACAATGGACAACTGGAGCATGCAGGAATGAAAATTAAATTCCCCAGTTGCAGAAACATTTGCTGAAATAAACTCCTTCGTGAAGGACTTATCTGATGAATGTAGTAGGTAGTCACTGTACTGACTGCTGGCAGGAAGCTGAGTGGTTTTGGTATGGAAAAAAAAAAATTGCTCATAGTAGACAAGAAAGAAAAGGGGGAACAAACCTCTAAGAAAGTATTTAGAGGGATCTACAGATATATCTTGCAAAAACATTTTTGTTTATAGCTTAAGAGTCAAAATAATAAATGCAAAGGGCTGAGATGTTAAATCCATGCTTTGTGGTTCTTTGGGAGCTTCAGTGTTTGAACTGAACGATTTTGTTACACTGTCAAACTTAATGTATGCTGGTGTCTGTGAGCAGTCATTTCCCCCCCTCTGCTTACATTTGTGTGTCCTTGTTTGCCAGGTCAAAGTTAACCTATTTTATTAGCATTTCTGAAAAATTGGGAGTATGGGGCTGTGTGAATTACTTCTTATTTTAAGTGTGCTGATTGTAATCATGAAGCCAAGCAATGTTTGTTTTCTGTATTGTAATTGTAATCCACCTTGTTACTATTTATGTCTAGAGCTTTACTGGTTTCCTTTTACGAAAAAGACATAATATACTTTAAACTTCAGTAAACTTGACTTCACAAGTTCTGTAAGCAAAATTCTATAACTGAAAGAAGGAAAAGAGTTCACTGTAAAAGCCATTTTAATTTTTCACATTGCTGTGACCTTCCAAGAAGTATCTGTCCCTTCATACCCCTTAATGGATAAATGTCTCCAACCCGAAAAGAGGAACAATGTTGCAGAAACACAGTCCTGCAATAAAAGAGCCCTGCAGTAAAAAAAACCCTGCAGCAGACAAAGAGCATGGGATTGGACCTCTTGTTGACCCCCTTAATCCTAGGCTGTAATGTAATCTTTCAATGCCATCTGGTGTTTTCACAGATTTAGATTGGTACATATGAAAATGACCAGAAAATATATAGTTGTGACTAGTATTGTTCATTACAAGAATGCGCCTTTTTAATGCACGTATCCTTTTCTTTTCAACTAAGTCTCTCTTGCATGCAGCCTCCAAAGGCTACAGGTTAGGTCATGATTTCTGATGCCTTGCAAAAGAAGTTTTATAGTAGCCACCTGCTCCTAATATAACTTACATATCAGTGTATTGTTCTCCTCTATTTCTGCCCTTTTTCACTGATTTTATGCATGGTCTCAGGCAAATGACTTGGCATCTGTTTCATTTTTTTCTATAAGCTAACGATAAAAGCAACTGTAGAAGTCACTGGAAGTACTGAAATAAATCATAAGTAGACAAAACCTATCAGGTTTGAGAGTGAATGGTAGAAAATTTGATGATATCAAGAGAGCAAAGAAGCTGGCAGGCAAAAAAATCTACAGGAACACAAAATCAGCAGGTGTAATCCTTCAAAGAATCTCAAATAATGGGAAACTTAAGTAATGTTTTTTCTTAAGTAATGGGAAACATTTTGATCAAAGGTTCAGATTATTTTTAGTCATGGACTGTAATTGCTTTCTCTGCTACATGGAATTCAAAAGAAGAACAATGAGATGTGTTATGTGACTTGTCCAAGAACATATACTGAACTTGTGGCACTTTGGGTATAAGACATTTTTATAAGTATAAGTATTTTTTGTAGGATTTTTATATTTTGTTTTGTGTCACAGTAAATTGGCTATTTGCTTATTGGCTATTTGACTTGTTGTTCCCCTATTTCATTAACAAAAATGCCCATTTACTTTATAAAAGATTTTATGGCAGCTTGCTTGTAACTGACCTACTGGTCCTCTAAAAGTTGCTTTGAAGAGAGGACCTCCAGAAAGCTAAAGTATTGCAGTGCTGGATTGTCATTTTATGGATATACAGTCCAAAGTGTTTATTGCTAATTTATGAAACGAAAAGATGCTTATCTTAATTTATTTAAGAGATGCAACTTTAGCAAAGACCTGTAAAAGATGCTGGACTGTTATGCTAACCCATTGGGTGTGAGACAAACCTTGATGTGGGTGTTATTAAATACCTGACTCCCTGTTCCAGAGGCAGTACTGGATATTGAGCAATATATGCATATATATATGTATGATTCTTGCAGCTTACCTGTGTGCCTGGGAACTCCAAGATCTGTGGGAGTCACTTTTCTGTCATTAAGCCTCTCTCCAGCTTTAGATATTAATATCTCTTTGTATAAAAGTGAAAAAAATCTGCCTCCTCTTCCCAAGACCTGAAGTGGGCTAAATCACATCCAGAGAATAAGAAGAGTGTTCATTAATGGATACATAGAAGGCTGCAGTTTGGCATCAGTAAGATGTGCAGTCCCTCTGGAAAACTGCAGAGCCTGCAATGCAGATATGCAGCACTCTTCTCCTATGCTGCATTTTTGCTTCTGCTGTAATTTCTCCTAAACTGCTCACCAGACCAATTATAGCTATGACAAACTTAGTCTGTGGAGAGATGTCCTTTCCCACTGGTTTGGAGAGGTGGAGGAAAACACCATGCAGGGCTATAGCATTGCTCTCTACAGCTCTTTATGATCCCCCTTTATCTCACCTAAAAGTAAGCCTGTAGTTGGGATGGGAAGCTACCCTGTGTTAACTCCTTTTTCTTCTGTCTTCCGTGGGGACTGAGGGGGTGGTGGGGTTATTTCACACCATGTTACATTAAGAAAGTCTGGTTTACCATCAACTGAGTCCTGAAAGACAAGGCCAACTTCTTACAAATAGGTGTGTTGTGACATTGCCTGCTCTCCTTGATGGTGGTACCAATTCCAAAAAACTTTTTTTTTTCACTCTCTGTGTGAGTCACCATCTGGTCCCACCCTTGCATAACAAGCTAGATGACTTACAATGCCAAAACTAGACTTGTTGCTATGTTTTGGGATCTGGGAGGGAGTCCCTACCACCACCATACTCCCATATCATAGTATTAGCATATTGCTACACAGAGCTTCTGGGCTTTACTTGCTTTGACAATATCCTAATTTCAGCAGGAAGCCCTGTTTATGTTGCATCCTGGGCAAGATGCGCTGTGATGGGTGGATTAGAAAAAGAATTTGGGGTGTGTAGCACTTCCCTGTTGAGTAGATGGATTATATCTGTTCAGTTTTTATGGCTCCTGTAGTCTCTTTCTTTCTACTCCCTGAACAACAGAGAGCCACTGGGGGAATGCTGCTTTACAGGGGGAATTACTGAGCAGGCCAGAAGAAGCTGAGGGAATATTGCTATAAGGAATGTGAAATCTGTACTGCATCTAACTTTTTTTGATATCTTTCCACCCATCTGCCTGTGGTACTGAAGGTTTCACCTTTACCAACTTCATTTTATCGTAATGTTTCTGCCTCGTTGTTCCGACCACATCAAAGTGTTGCCTCATTAGAAGGGGAAGCCCTGTGGGAGACTTCTGCAAAGCTTAGGAGAGAATGAGGACACAAACTTCCCCTGTTTAACTGGTAAACTGTTCAGATATGGTAAAGCTTTTAACTATATCAACTCTTTTTTACAAATGTGATTTGTGAGCAATAGGCTCAGAATAATCTTCTTTCATAATCTGCTCCCATGTCCAGAATAGATGAAGGGAGTACTTTTTGTTGTTCTCATACTGTCAGATGTTTGACTCCACCTCAACATTTAACCAGCATTTAGGGAAGGAAGAGGTATCCTTCTCTTACAGCAGATAGATGGTGAGAACTTTATTCCATTCAGCTTGGAATCACTAAAACTTACATATTCTCTGTTTTTCATTGCAGATAGCTGCTGCTTTATGGTGGTATTATGTCTCTAAAGGAATTGAGTATTTGGATACAGTATTCTTCATCCTGAGGAAGAAATTTAACCAAATTAGTTTTCTTCATGTCTATCACCATTTCACCATGTTCACCTTGTGGTGGATTGGTATTAAGTGGGTTGCAGGTGGACAAGGTGAGTTCCCTTCCTCTCATATGCTTTTGACTGGGCAGAAGGGAGAATTATTATTGTTTGGGAGCAATAGAAGAAAATTTTATAGACTTGACTTGATAATATACAAAACTGTATATTAATGCATACAGTCTCCCTCTGTGGGAAACATGGGGGAGGAAAAGATAGCAGGGCAATAGTCTAATGAATTGCAAAACTTCTTTTCTTTTCCTCTTGGGCATCAATTGTAAGCCTGAAGTTCTCCCTTCAGAAGTATCTGTGTGAAACAGAAAGATGTATGTCTTGCTTAACTTTAATTTTTGCAGATACAGAGAGCTGCAAAATCCAATTGTGGCCCACATTCTGTGTGCAAATTTAATGGAGATGTTATTTTGGCATTGTGTATGAGTTTGAGGTTTGCTTTTATTTTTATAAAGAGGCATGTATAAAATTCTGAAACCTTCCCTTGGAGGTGAGCCAATAAATATGTCAATTCACTTTTGAAATCTATTCATAATGGCACAAGTCTAAATTCATTATCAGCCTTTTTTTTTACCCCTTGCTTCCTTTCTAAAGCCTCCATCAAATAATTTTATTATTGTTTATTGCACTTGCCACACCCTTCATTGCCTACATTGTACTCTTGTTCCTGTTGTTTAGCCTTGTCTCTCTCAAATTGAAAGCTCTGCAGAGCTGAGGGCACAGTGAAAATGCCCTGTTTTGTTTGATGTGTGTTTTGTAGGCTTGCAACCTACAACTGAAAATACCACATAGTAAACACAAAATACCATATTATGAACACCAAACTAATTTTTGGGTTTGGTGGGGGGGTTTTTTTTGGTTTTTTTTTGAACCACACTGATACTTAATGCATGGGGGGTTTATGCTCCTGTTTGCTACAGATATTTTGTACTGAGTGGCCACTTATACAAAGAAGAAATATGTAAATTTAGTGTCTGTGACTACCTTTTAATTTCTCTCACATAGTATGCAGGAAGCAGGTACTCAACTAGATGATTCATTATCTTTATTTGCAACTGCACCTATAAAATAAGATTATTGGAGACTGGGTGGGTACTTGTAGTCTTGCTTAGAAATTCCCTGGATATCTCAAAAGGCCCACTCCCTTGTTGCCTTTTTAGAATTTTCATATTAAATATCAACAGTTTTTAATACAAAAGTTGCAACTATTTCCAAATTCCTTTCAAGTTTTGGTGTTTGAGCACTGCCTCTTAGTTCTTAGAGCCTGCAAAATGAAAAGCAGCAGTTGCTTTTCTGCATTTATGTAGCACCACTGCATAAATGTGGATATATCTGTGCTCTTCTATTTTCTAGTTGATAGCACATTGCTTACATAGACAGGTCTATTATAAACTACACCCTATTTGAACAACTGGGTCCAGACCACATGGGCATCTGAGTTGTTTAACATCAGCAGCTATTGTCTGTGTTGCCCTAATCTTAGACATTAGAGCATTTTTGAGCCTCTCTGTCAGTGTAAGAATACCATAACAAGATATAACGTGTTTCTGTTAAATGGATGCTAATCTTGACAAAGCAAAGAGATCTTAATGCAAATGAAACTGCCACATTGGATCTCATGTGGATCATTCTGGAAAGTGTTATACTATACACTGACATATTTAAGAATGTTGGATATTTTAAATCATAAATAAACAAACTAAAGATTCTTAATTTAGACAAACTCACTTGGCAATGCCTTAAAGTTCTTATAAACACGAGTCAAGTTCTGCTGTGTACAGGCTATTTTTGGCCTTTTTAATCAGACTTCCATGTGAGTTTCTTCTTGCTGAGAAGTGAACTTTTTGCTTTTAAGTAGTTTAAAAGATTTAAGTTCAGAGTGTGATACTTTGTACTTTATTGCCAAGTAAAGCTTTTAATAATTCTTTAGAAAAACAGCTGCAGTTACACTACCACAACTAATGTGGAATAGATGTCATTTATGTCTGTTCAAAAAAAATCTTATAAAAAGTTTTGGCATAAGTAGTTATATGGAAGATGTGGCATACTACTTGCATTAACATCTGCTTGTGTCAGCACATTTTGATATCCAGGTCTGTATTATACTTTTCAATACTTCAGAGATGGAATCCTGACATGTCCTATGCTTTGTAACTTTTACTATTAAAAATAATGATGCAAATAATACTAGGAAAGAATCCTCTTTTCCCAAAATTACATGATGCTCTTCCCTTCTGTTCCTGGACAGCTTTTTTCGGAGCTCAAATGAATGCATTTATTCATGTCATTATGTACATGTATTATGGATTAGCGGCTTGCGGCCCGAAATTTCAGAAATACCTGTGGTGGAAACGATATTTGACCATATTGCAATTGGTAAGTAAAATTCCTCCTTTTGGGATAAAAGGTTGTTGCCTCGGCATGGATTTGCGTTTGCAGAGCTTTGGATCAGATGATGTTCTTCTCTGCCTGACACTCCTCAATTAGAATACTTCCTGGAGATGGAAGTGTTTGTTCAACTTTGAAAAAAAAAATACACAGCATAGATAAGAGTTGTGTGAGTTAAAGTCTAATGTTTCCTTGCTGGTTGTCTCAACTGAATAACAAAAACATGTTCAAAATACAGAGAAAATCCAGATCGCTTATTATCTTCTCATTTTCCTGCTTCTGAAAACTGATGCCAGATACTAAAATAAATTTGATATTCCTGGTCAAGCATAGCTGTGCCTGCATGAATGTGACAGCCCCATAGAGCTTCTCTACCACCTCCCAGTTCAGGAGTTTTCATTATTTAATGAATTGGTGTAAATTGATTCACTCAGACCTACAGAATATATCCAGATGTTTTTGATTCTATATTTTCTGTCTTTCAGGTGCAGTTCCATGTGACTATTGGCCACACAGCCTTGTCTATTTATATTGATTGTCCTTTCCCTAAATGGATGCACTGGGGTGTCATTTTCTATGCTGTCACCTTCATTTTCCTGTTTGGTAACTTCTACTATCGGACATATAAGCTGCCCAAGGAACCTGTAAAGAATGGCAAAATAGCAAATGGTGCTGTTGCAAATGGAGTAAGCAAACCAGAAAATAATGCGGTGGTGGAAAATGGAAAAAAGCAGAAAAAGGGAAAAGCAAAAGGAGAGTAACTTGATCCAGGCCTTAACCATTGTTGGCAGTAAGGAACCTCCAGTTTGGTTTATAAAAGGAAGAAAAAAAACACTATCTGTACCAATTAACCTTAGGTTACTGAAGAGCTAGAACACAGATATTTTCATTATTTATGAAGATTGTTTTAAGAACAACACTAAAGTTGAATTTCTATTGTAATTATGTAATTATCATGCATATGGTCTCTGTGTAAACTTGTAGACTGCTGGTGTTGGTGAATGTAAGGAAGAATTGCAGTTGATTCCATGTTTAGCAGTCCAGAAGTTAATACTACCATTGATCCAGGCAGTTATTACTACCATTGATCCAGGCACCCACATTTCTCAGGGGGGGTGGGAGGGAGGGGAAGGAAGTAGCATTTGAATACTTGTGCTTTCTTTCCAGAAAATTATTAAATTTCAAATTATGATGTATTATCTAATCAGAATGCGCAACTTTTCTTGTCCTCCTTGGAGAGTACCTTCAGACAAAATATGTGCTGTCAGAACAGTGTTTGATTTTTCAGACATTACTTGATTTAATTGAGTATCTGTTACACTTTGGTTTTTGTTTTATTTTTTTTTCTTGTGTGGAAATATACCTACCTCTTCATCTGCTGAAAAGAATATTGAGCATTAAAAAACTGGTTTCTGAAATATGGAGTCCTCTAATCTAAATATCTGTCAATACTAATTCAGGAGAACATGTGTTTCCCTGTGGGAGTAAAAGGGATTTTTGGTGGTATCCTTTGATCAAGACATCATTTTAATGTAAACTGAAATTTTGGAGTGGTACTTTTAGTAGAGCCAAGTCAAGAATACATTTTAAGAACGTATAAATATGAACGAATATATTGGTTGAAGCAAGCAAGCAAAAATAAGCTTGTTGTCCATGACCTGCATTAAATCTACGGTGCTGACTGATACTCAAAATGGTAAGAAAATGCTATGGTGGAGAGAAAACAGCATGTAATTCCATTTAGAAATCTGTTCATGGGTAGTCATGTTAACTACAAGACCAACCATCACTTTATTGGGAGAGAGGATTCGATTTGAAAGTACTAAATACAGCAAATATAAAGCGTTGGAAATGTTGCTGTTGCTTGACACATGTCAAAACTTGATTTGTTAGACACTTGCAGACAAAGTATTACTGATAGACAGGCCACCATAATAACTCAAAACTGCTAAAATAAGTAGAAACTTTTAGATGGATTTTCATTTACATGTTACATAAAGGACTTTTTACCATTCCTTTTGTGAAGAAAATGTTGAAAGATTTATATTCCTTCTGAATAATGTGATTACTAAGAGATACATTTTGAGCTGCTTAGCATGCAATGATGGGTGGAATTAGAAACTATATCCTGCATTACTGTGTTCCTTGGCCGTCACTGCAAGAGCTGCATTGTTACTGTCCAAACTCCCCCCTAGCTCTGGTCAAAAACATATCCAGAGGTAGCAACAAACAAATATGTGGCAAGTGGCACCATTGGTGCAGAAAGAGTACATGGAACTGTGAGTGTAAAGTGAGTGACACATTTAATAGATTTTTGCATCTCAATCATCCATTGACTGTTTATAATATTCAAACAGGTTACATATTCAGTGTCTCAGGTTTGTCTTGCCTCTGTAAAGAAAAAAATCTAAACCCAGAAAACAGGTCCTAGGAAAAGAAGTTTTGGATATAGTCTGTTGTAGTAAAAAATAATTCCTAATGCTGGAGTTGGTTGAGCTGGAAGGTGGTTCATCCCTAATCACAACCACTGTGGATTTTTGGCAGAATACAGAATTGTGAAAAACTGTCTTTGCTGAACTCAAATGCATGTGATTGTTAAGTTTCTGATCTGCTGTGTCTTCTGATTCTTCCAGCCTTTGTAATGATGCTTTTTGCACTTGCATAACTGCATATTTATGTAGTGTGGCATGGGGAAGAGGGATGGTGATCGACCCTTCCTCCTTGGACAAATGCCACTACCCTTAACCAAGCCAAAACAGTGGCTGACTCAGTAAATTTGGAATTGCTAAAGGAGTAAATAACTACAAAGTAGATTTGCAGCACACCTGCTACTCCAAGGCAGTGACTGGTGTGAATACAGTTACCCTGCTGTAACTTCAAGGTCGTTTACCCCATTTTGATTAAAGGGTGGCTTCTTTGTATTTGCCATGGGATATGGGCAACTAACTTCTAAATCTGTATCACTCCTTCAATTGTGTTAAATTGGTTGTTTGCTCTGTGGTTCATTCAGTAAGCCATATCAGCTAAAGTGATACTCTTAATGTGATCTAGCTCTGAAACAGCATACTGGGGAGTATTCCAGTACAGGTTCAATTGTGTCTTTGCTCCACTTTCCGAGTTGAGAATTATGTCTTGCATGATGGTCAATATTTAAATAACTGAAAGTCAATTTTTTTCCCCCCTAATCAAGCATGGAAGTTGAGTAAAGCTGATTGCAATTTGAACCTTGTTGATGGAACTTAAGTAGAAGCCTACTGTCAAATTCTGGGGTAATTGTTAAATTCTAAGAAAACATGAAAAAACTCATTGTGAGAATGCATGTGTACATACACATCATGTTGTCTGGCCCTGTGCATAAAAACAGTTTGAGAGATTGCCATTTCATGGGAAAAAAAAAAAAAACAACCCAGTTATTAAATTACTGGAACACTGCTGTTTTGAGCACATCTTTTGCAGTACAACTTTCCTAGGTCTATTTATGATATATTTGATTGTTCATGTAAATCCCATTACAATCTTGAATATAATGGCCTTATTAAATGTGCATTTTTGTAGGCATGGTCTTGAGTGCAATATTTCTGTTTCTGACTATGCAGCCACACTCATAGAATACAGGGCTGAACTTGTACAGCTTTTTGTTTTTCAAAATATGAGGCAATAATGCACATGGGAAATACTGACAGATTCATTAGAGTCATCTTTGAGTCCAAGGAACCTTAAAAATTTGCCATGAAAGTATGTATAAATATGTGTATTTTCTATACACAGTACTGAAATTCAAATTATACAGTCTTTTGCAGTACCGTTATTCTTTACAGGGTTTTTGGGGGTTTTTTCTTCTAAATCCTTTCAATTTATTGAAAAATTAAATTCAAACAGTTTGAAACTTCTTTTTTTGCCAACAAATGGTAATTTTTTTGCTAAGAGTTCTGAAGCTCTTGGACTAGAGTCTCTAAATATTTGATGCCATATAAGTAATACCATTTCATTTAGCCTCATCTTTAGCAGTGACAGTTGTTGGATTATTTTAGCACTTTTTCAGTGTAAAATTAAATACAAATTATCTATACATGTGTGTATATATGTGTACACATACATAGTGTATGTGTGTGTATATATGTATGGGTTCTTAGCAGATTCTTTCAATATATGTGAAGTAAATTGTATTTCTTGAATGTGAATTTGTCAGGAGCTAGTAGAATCATTCCTACAGCTCCAGCAGTAAAATGAAGCAGGTTTTGTTCCACAGATCCAATGTCAGTCTTGCAAACATAAATAGTATTTGTCAGTCATTTTAGACATAGGATGGCAGACAAGACAGAGCCATTTCTACCAGCATAATAAATATTTTGGGGTATCAGCTGTAGATTCTGAGGGGAGGGATCTCACCTCAGGGTAGCTGGGGAATTATGCTGAATTATAGTAGGGATCGTTTTAGTATGAGTAACTTGCTCCAGGTGAGTCTTTGAAATCATTGCAATCATATTCTCTGTTTAACAGAAAACTTCTAAAAATAAATCATAGTCATAAAACCATTTAGGTTGGAGAAGACCATTAAGATGACTGAGTCCAACCATTAAACAAATGTTTCTCTGTAAGTTCAAAAGCATGTCCTGTTTGATTACAGGACCATCAATTACTTCCAGCTGCAGATCAGGAGAAAAAGGTGAAAAATGAAAATGCTGCACATTCTTTTCAGGTTTACCTAAGGGCACATTTCGTCAGAGTAAACACTTGAACTGCATGTGCTGGGAAGGGAGGTAAGAAAAGACAAATAGTTTTTGTGATGCAAGATCTCAGTCCTAAAATAGCTTACAAGCACTAGCTATCTCTTAAAAACTTGAATAATACTGTTCATGGTGCATACAGTTAAACCTTGCATGAAGCTAGTATGGGCTGAGAGTCATATTTAAAATGAGATCTATTTCAGTTAAAATTGAAGAGAATGGGGAGCTAATTAACTATCTGGATAGTGTATTTATCTTGGTTAGAAACACAGATTTATCTAATTTGATACCTAAAGCAAGACACCCATGTGACATCTCATTGCACTGCAGTCTGATGCGCCGGACCCTTTGCTAGTGTAAGCAGAGGGAGCTCCATGGAAATGAGTGGGTTGGTTCCCATTTACCTCAGCAGATTATGCTGAGCACTAAAGAGCAGAGAAAATACTTGCTTTCTGCCAATATCCCAGGAGGATTGAGGGAAATGTATGGTTCAGGGTGCTGCTTTTGCATAAGGTGTTCATGCTTTTGTAAACATTAAAAATAAACATTACTTTTTTCATGCTGTTTGAGTTTGGTTTTATACATTCCGTAGTATTTTCTTCTGTGTCTCATCTTTCCTCAAGATGCCTGCTAATTTTAGTGTTGTGCACATCATGTGTTTTGTTGCCCAAAGTTTGAGAAAACCATTTTTGTGACACATCCTCCCATTTTAAGGTAACAGGAACTTCCTAATTTTGAATATTGTCCCCAAATAATACCAGAGTGGCTTTGAAATCACCCTTAGGGAACCAACTGAAAATAGGATGTCCACTTAAAACCAAAAAAAAATTCCCTAAGTTTCTTTATTTGGTCTTGGAAGTGTTAACAATTAGGAATACAATTAGCCATTAAGTTTAGCTTTTGCTGGATGCTGTGTGGTGTTAATGAAGTCTCTCATCCCAGAGAATCTGGAGCACTTTTGGCATTAGGTGCAATTCATGGTTACATGTGCTGGGTACAGTAAGTTCCTCCATTGTCTGCCAAGTATGATCTCTGTAATCAACCTTATAATATCAAGATCCACCCATGTTGCATTCCTAGAACCTCAGTGCACATAGCTACTCCAGATGTCAAGTAGTAGGGAATCAAGTCTGCCATCATAGCAAAATACGGTGTGGTCAATTATGTCTTGCACAATTCTCAGCTATTGCTTCAATCCACTGCTGACATCCTCCCTGGAATCAGAAAACACAGCAAGTGTTCAGAGCAAGATTTGTCCTTTAGATGATTAACGTATGCTGGGGTAGGCTCTCTGTGCAGGCATCTTTCTCATAACTCTATTCCCCACCAGTAAGAAGAATGTGATCAAATCAGATTCATTGGATGATTGGATAGAATAGACTGGATCCTCTGTTCGATTTTCTTTTTTGTATCACTTGCCTCTTAGCATCTGGGAAATTGGGGTTTGGTAGGGGAAGGGTTTTATTACCTGTTTTCTTGCTCAGCTCAAAGCACTGGGTGAATGTGGGCTACTCTCAGACACACACATGAAGCATGTACTCAAAGACAGCTTTGGAGGCAGTGCCTTCTATGGACTAGTGGCTTTCAGTGTCTTTCCATGCTTGGGACTTCTTGGTCATCTCATGAATGCAGGCACACTTTTCTGTTGATTACAAAGATACTTACTGATGGGTAAGTTCATGTCCCTTGATCATCCAGGCCCTGATTAGTGCACACTATAAAACAGCGCTGGCAGTTCCTGCCAGAGCACCACACAGTCAGTGCTGCTTTGAGGGAAAAAGCTATTTGCATTTTGATTCAGTAGCTGGGAATTGATACAAGCTCGTATGTCATCACTGGTATCTGACAAATCAATATCAGGTAGGTTTTAGTCTGCTAAACAAAAAGAAATCTTGGATAATTGAAATAATTCAAAGTGGGTTTTGTCCTTATCTTTAGCTAGAGAGCTATTGTTCTTGTAGTGGTATAACCTTAATTTATTTGATGAGGAAACCACTGTTAGGCTAGTATTTTTTGGAGTATGCTTATGAGAGAAAACTAGAGAAATACAAGAAACAACTTGGGCCAAAAGCTAGAGAACATGAGGTAATTGCTCCTCTAGTTTTTTGCTGTTGCTCCTAGATGTTGCAGGAGTTAAATGATTACTCTATAACTGTTACTGCTGTGTATTCATTATAGATGCTGTAATGGTATACAAGTAGGGCATAAGTACATTCTGAAGTACATAAAAGTTTGTTTTGTCTTAAATGACAATCAAGAGAGTGATTTATCTAACACAAATGCTTGGAGTGAAAGTAATGACAAACATCATACTCTTGCATTGGCAGGACTCACTCTGTATTTCCTCATTAATAATCTTTAGAGCTTCTGAGTAGCTTCTTGCAGTAGCACAAAGCCATCCAAAGCTGAAAATTGCTGTATAACTGCTAAAAACCTATTTTTGTGCTGCATCTCTTACTGCTTTGTTTCTTTTTTGTACATGTATCTTCAGGTCAGGTGCCTGCTTACTAAATTATTCCAGAGTGGGATGTATGTCATAGAAAGATCTTGTAGTAGCTGCAAGTGAGTAAAATATTAAAATAAATTTTGGGGTGTTTTGCAGTCAAGGGTTGCAAGTCCATGGAATCATCTGGTGCCCTGGCTTCACCTCAAATGCTGCTCTTGGGCACAGGTTCAGCAGTCTAGGTCTACCCAGCCTGACAGGAATTTTTCTTACTGAAAACAGATTCTCACCTGGAAATTGGTGTCTGACCTGTTTTCAACACATTTGGCAGATGGCACAGAAGAAGTCTCTGGGCCAAGCTGGAATGTGTTTTTTTTGTAGTTCTACCTATTCTCAAAACATCCAACTTGGCAGGGGCTGTTGGAACATTTTCTGCTGACAGCATGAGGTACGGAATTTGAAGAAAATGTGTTCCTGGATTCAGTACTTGTAGAGAACCCAGCATGCTTTTCAGTTCTTAGTTGCTTGACATAAATCAAATATGCTGGAAGTGCTCCAATTAAGTAGAAAAAACCCACCACATTGTTAGGATTTACTCAGAAAATGAGATTTTAGGTAATAGCTAGTTCTTTACTGAAAATTTCCCCTTTTTGCCTCTTTGCCCTCTTCAATCACTGTGCATGCCTTTCTGCTCAGCTAGAGTGGCTCCTTGGATGAAGACTGTGATGAGTGTTCAGGGAATAGTTTACTGCTGTGATTTGTCACTGGGGCATGTGAAGTGACTTTTCCTGCAGTCTGAAATGCCAAATAGCAGCCTCACAGTCTGAGCAGGTTGAGTAGTAACAATATATTTCATTTAATTATCTCAAAACTGAGTGTTCTGGATATAATAAAGTAATAGAAGGAATAGCTTTTATTAAATTTTGTCTTCCTGCTTAGCAAATACAGGGCTACAAGGACAAACTCCAGTTTTGTGTTCTGTGATATGAGGGCACACTGTACATTCATACCCAGAGCTTTTGGCTGTGAGAAACAGAGTCGATTGCGCTATAAAATCACCTTGTTAGAAATTTTATACTGAGCTCTTCTGTGATGACAATTTAATAAATACCAGATATTTATATAAAGCTGACTTTTGGGTATTTTTATTTTAAAGTAAGGTAAGTTTTCTTGCACAGGTAAAATCCCTCATTATGACATTTGCTGCTTTCTGTAGGTGTTCTCTAGGTGAATTTTCAGTTATTTCAGTGAGAATTTTCACTAAGGACAGTCCATGATACTAACAGAATTTATAAAAATTTATTTACCATCTAGACTTCACATTGCAAACTAGGAAATTTGGAGTATAATAGAAAATAAGGACCAAAACATTTTAATTTTTTTTTCCACTTTGGTTTTTGGGGTTGTTGTTTTTTGGGGGTTTTTTGGGTTTTTTGGGGGGTTTTTTGGGTTTTTTTAAGACTTTATAAGGAAGGTATAGTTACTTTAGTAAAATACTAGAAGTGGCAATGTATTTTGAACTTACACAGTGTTGGTTGTGACAGAATTCTTACTGAGAAAACTCTGCTTTGTGCTGCAGACCAGTGCATGGGTGATTCTTTTTTTTTTTTTTTAATTTCTTTGTGGCACTTTATTAAGTCTGCTTTTGATAAGGGATGAGATATGAGAGTTTTATGTGCAATGCTTGTAACTCAAGCTCTCCTTAATGCCTCTAGTTGCACCAGCAATATGGAATACACCTGCAGTACCATCTTGATAAGCAGTTGGCATAAGATGCCTGTCTCACAGGTCTGTAAAATCTCTTGGATTCACAAGGTGCTGTCTGAAGCCTGTTGAAAGCTACAGAGGGATTGAATTACTAAAATCCTTGAGCTGAACCATTAGAACAACAATTTCAATTCCAAATTAATCAAGCCTGTAATTTTTTTCAGACTCACAGGGTGCCTTTCAAAATATATTTCAGCATCTTTTTGGAAGTGAGACAATTTTTCATTCTTTCAGCACCTTGAGTCTGACACTGTCAGCCTCTGGTCCAGCCACTGGCTACCAGGGAGCAGCACTGGGCTCTCTGCTATCCAAGGCAAATTATTAGAAGATGGCTGCTCAGCTCAGTAGGAGATGCATTGGGTAGAAGGAATCCATTTACTTTGTAATGTGTTTTGTTAGGAATTTTAACTGACTGGGGAATAAGTGGGTATTTTAATCTGACCAAAATATTCCTGATATTTTTTTCACATTATCTCTTGATGCATGTTTTCATGGGGAGTAGGAACATGTGCTGTAGGAACAAAGAGATGCACAAAGCATTAGTTGTTTGCTTGCTTTTGCATTGCAAGGATGCTGAAAATAACATTGTCTTTTAGCCAGACAAAGGATTTGAGACTCGGTTCTCTCGGTTTAATTTTTGGTGTAGCAATTTTGGCAGCATGACATCTTGAGGCAATGTAATTCTTTGTTAAAACAGCAGCAGAATGCAGTGCCTCCTTCACTGAGCAAATTTCCCATTATAAGCACAACACCAGACACCAAGATTAGTTCTCAACATCATTGTGATCTGGTGAGCCGAGCATTCTGGATCTAAATTACAAATTTAAAAGAATTGCATAACCTGCCACAAAATCAATATAGTCAACAGCTTTTTTTTCAGCACTGTGGCTAGGCCAGGATATAGAGATTATTAGCTGCAAAAGCTATGTTTAGGAAATAGGAATTCAGAAAAAGAAATGAAAAAACTCAACAGATTGTTTTCTATTTCCTTGATTTAAATAAGTTTTAAAAGTCATGTCTTCCCTCAGCATTGAGGAATATGGTAAAGAAAAGGAAAATCCCTGAACTGTGCTCATTGAGGTTATTACTTACTGTTATTTTTGTGCCCTCATCTATTTCAGTAGCTAAAGCAACCGAATTAAGAAATGCCCTCATTTTTGCTTATTAATGCTATTTATTTTAAGAAAATCAGTATCAGGTTTTAAATCCCCAGCTGGAGCCTGTTTCTCTTTGATGCTTAGATAAAATAGCCATCACAGTTGATAAGAGGTTGATGATACACTCAATCAGAGGTGAGGGTGGGCTAATTAACTATATTTCTTAATTTCTTTTTTCAGCTATTATAATACAATCTGAATGTTTATGCTATCATTTCACGTCTTGAAACTGGAATTTCCAGAGCAAAAGAGCATTTTATGCTAGCAAGGAGGAATCCATCCATGCCTAGTGGGATGGCCCTGCTGCCCTATAAAGTTGAAAGACTAAGAAAGCATAGCAATATTTGGTCCTGACCCGCTTTTAAAATTACAACATTCTCATCACTGGTCAATCTTATTTCTCAGGACTGGTTTACCTTTGAGGACTTATGGGATTGACTGAGCAGCAATTTAAATATGTAAATAAATAAAAATATCAGATGTAGAATATCTGTTCCAGGTGATTTAGTGGGGGAAGTGAAACTTCCCACAGCTGGAAACTGAATCCATTTGCAAAACATTTTTTGGGTGGCACTAGAATTTAGCAGGTTTGCACAACCTGTGAGCTGTCCCAGATTGCAGGATGAAGGGATGGATACAGATGAGTGGTGGTGAAGACACAGACAGCTGGGTGATGCATTTCATTACAGTGTTTCCTTGGGAAAACTTGGAGCCCTTCCTAACTGATGATGTTTTTTAAGGAAGAGCTAAATAGTGTTCTGGCATCAATAGGAAGGGCGTTTCTGCAGCTCCACCTCCACAGCTTTAGCACTTTAACTGATGGGCAATCTTAAAATGCCTCTTCTGGCATGTACCTACCACAAAAGCAAAAGCTGCTCTTTCCAGAGCTCCTCAGCATTGGAAAAAATCACTCTCAGTTGTTTAGCTTTGGGGTATTCCTCACCTTAACAGGGGAAAGAGACCAAAAGAAGAATTACAGTTTACCTTGAATGACTAGTGTGCAAACTGTGAGAGGTTTGTATATTTTCCATTGGTTTACAAACAAAGACAAGAGGACTAAACAAGTTTTGAGCAGACACCCTTTCTGCAATGTGGTGTCATGCCTTAACAATAGCGTTATCCCTCCTGGCTGGGCTATAAAGTAAGGAGATTTTAATTTAACAGTAGAAAGCAGAGTAGGTAATTTGTGTTAGTCCTAGGTCTTTGTTAATATTTTTTTGTCAAGGAAAAAAAAAAAAACAACCAGACATGTACAAAGTGGAATTCCTGGTTGGAATACCTGGTAAACAACCAGAAACAAGACTTGCAAGGACTTAGGTAAGGATGACTCTCTCCTTTGATCCTGTTCCTTCTGCAGCATGGCAGACTAATACAGGGCTGGTGCTGCATGTGCAAGCTCAGTGCAGGACCTCTGTGAGGCTGGAAATGAGTTCCTGCAGCCTCCTGGGACATGGTGGTGTGGAGAAACAGTGAGAACTGGCAGAGCTTTTGCTCTCCTGCCCATTCCCAGAGCACCCTGAATCTTCTGCAATGAATGTGCCGCAACGCGTGATTTGTACTGTCACAGCTTTTGTAGTTTCTGGGATAAGAGACTGAATTAGTTTGCGCAGCATTAAACAGGAATTGTGCTGAATGCTGAAATCAAATGCCAAATCCCAGTATCTTATTCATTAATAAGGTCTTTTTTAATTTGGGATGTAATTAGCTTACATCATAAAAAACCTCTAGATAAGCATTTTCTAATAAACAGCTGAAAATGTTACATGGAAATATTCATAATTGCTGGAAATAGAACTAAAACCATTTTGCTTAAAAAGCTTCTAGCATAACAGCAGTTGTGTTAGCCAGAAAATCAAAAAATGTTTAATTTTGCTACGTATGTCTAGATATACACACATGGACACCCATCTTCCCAATCGTGGTGCTGCACTTTTTACTTTTTCTACAACTCTTGCAAAGTAAATTGTAAAATGCCCAGCACCTTTCTGGTGTTATTCATGAGCATTCCCAGATACACCAGTTTACCTGCCTCTGTGCAAGCCTTAAAGCCTTTGTCAGCTGCATAACAGCTCTTTGACTTAGTTTTGACTCTGAGCCACAGGAGGGAGATTTTTATAACATCAGATCTCTTCTGTCCTGAAGCTCCAGAGCACTTGGAGTAGAACAGTGCCAATGATCAGCTGATTTTATGAGATTTTATATAACTATTTTATCACCCTCTAATGAAGATTAATGATGTAACAATACCACAGTCAGCAACAAAAAATACGACATATGGAAGTGTTTGAAAGGCCAGCAACAGCTCAGGGATGAGACTGGTGGCTTCCCCCAAAAGGCTCATCAGCACGTGGGGTCCAACCCCTTCACCTTGTCCAGGGGATGAGTGTCCCCACAGGGCTGGCAGTCACCTCTCCACCCATTTTCTGTGTTTCCTCATTCCCAGCCTAACCCTCAGCTCATGCCCATTGCTTACAGAAAGGATCACCCAGTCTGGCTCCTGCTGCAGCAGCGCTGGCTCAGGCAGGAAAACATGCCAAGACCTCACCAAGCAACAGGGAAACATGAGCAGGTTTGGTCTTGGTGTCGCCCAGGCTGCCTCTGAAGAGCACTGGCTGTGCAAGGCAGGCCTGCCCCTTGCCTGCTGACAGCCCTGCATTATCTCCCCTGCCATCCTTCCCATCAGCTCATTCTGCTTGGCTCTACCAGTGACTCAGTCTATTAAATGGGCGTCATATTTTATTACAAACCTGAGCTGATTAATTACATGCTGTTAGGCAAAAAAAATGCAGGGCAGCTGTAGAGGGGAGCGGTGATGCAACGGAGGTGCAAACAGAAAAGTTGTCACTTCTGGAAAGGGAGAGAAAAGGATTAAAGAGCTAAACATAATGAGAAGAGCTGCTTTCCTAAGTGGATCAGTCACGGGAGGCATTGGGAAAGCATGGCATCACAGGCCTGCTGCCATGGGAAGCACTGCCACCCACCATGCCAGTGCCTTGCAGCTTCACTTGCAGGCCTGGAGAGACAGGGAGCTCCTCATGCCTTTTCAAAAGTCATTGCCATTGGTGCTAATTAAAACAAAAAAATTATGATGCATTTTAGAAAAGATTTTGCTTTAGACAGGGAGCATCTGAGCTAGGGATCCAGAAGAAGGAGAGTTTGGAAACACAGTGCTTTCCTCCTCTGCCCAGTAGTAAAGCAGGAGGAGGAAGTGCCTGCTCATCCTGGCTTTCTGTTTGGGTCAGCATCATAAGTATGCAGTCTAATCAGGAAAGGGCAAGGCGCCTCTTCCCAGGAAGAGATGGAGAGCTCCTGGCGGCTCTGAGTCTCAACTGGTGCCTGTGGGTAGGGAGGACACACTCCATAAATTTAAGGGGAAAAGTAAGCATGAGGAAGATGAGTAAGCCAAGGGAGAATGGTGTGTTTCCACTGCCAGGTCTGTCTGTCTCTTGGGGCACAGGCTGTTATTTCCTGTCTTTCAAAAGAAGGCTCTCACACACACACACACACACACAAGCACCCTTTAAAAACAATTTGTAAATTTTGGGTCCAAGGCAAAGGGTTAGTGGTGTGGTTTAAGAAGCCAGGAACATCAGTAGATGAGAGCATGAATCATTCAAGAGACCTTTTGCAAAGGGGAAGTCGGCAGGTATCACACTGAAATTACCATGGGTGGCAGCTTACACCCTTTGAAGCACTGGCTAAGCCAATTTATTTTTTGCTGTACATGTTTGTTGCTCATGCCTGAAATCACACAGAAAAAACCCACTTCTGCTTGCTCTGTAAAATAGCCTGTCTGCTTAGTGCTTGAGCTGGCACATCCCTGGGTGATGGGTTCACCCTGGCTGGATGCACAGTGCCCACCAAAGCCACTCTGTCATCCCCTCCTTCACTGGGCCAGGGGAGAGAAAATACAACAAACAGCTCATGGGTCAAGATAAGGGCAGGGAGAGATCACTCATTAATTGCTGTCATGGGCAAAACAGACTCAGCTTTGGGAAATTAATTTAGTTTATTGCCAATTAACACCAGAGTAGGGTAATGCAAAATAAAAACAAATTTGATAACACCTCTCCTCACCCCTCCCTTCCTCCCAGGCTAAAATTCACTCCTGGTTTCTCTACCTCCTCCCTCCCAGGAGCACAGGGAATGAGGGCTGCAGTCAATTTATCACATGGGTTTTGCCTCTCCTTTCTCCTCAAAAGGGGGCTTCTTACACTCTTCCCCTGCTCCAGTGTGGGATCTTCCAGGGGCTGCAGGTGGATCTTTGCTCCAACCATGAACTTCCATGAGCAGCAGGGGCACAACCATCTCACCAGTCTGTACTATAGGCTGCAGGGAAATCTCTGCTCTGGCACCTGGAACACCTCCTCCTGCCCTTCTTCACTGACCTTGGTGTCTGCAGAATTGTTCCTTTTCCATATTCTCACTCCTCTCTGGACAAAATTTGCTCCTGGGCAGTAAATTTTCTGCCTCCTTAAATGTGTTATCTCAGCAGAAATACCAGTCACCAATGGTCTCAGTTTGGCCAGCAGCAGGTCCATCTTGGAGCTGGCTGCCACTGGGCATGGGGAAGGTTTCTAGCAACTTCTCACAGAAGCCACTGCTGTAGACCTCTGATACCAAAACCTTGCTGTGCAAACACAATACACCCTGTTTTCCAATGCCACAGGAAAGCAGAGTAAGTGGAAGGGGAAAAAAACCCCTCTCTTATTCACCACTACACTCTCAAAGCCAAACCCACAGATTTGCCAACTCCAGAGAGGCAGCACAAGCCTCCTTTGTGGTAGAGATGGTAGATGTGCACTTGCAGAGCTCTCTGACAAGCCAAGGCTATGTGCACCTTGGGGCCAGTTCCTTAGAAAACCACCTCTATCATCTGCTGGTGCTGGATAACTTCCTCCTGCAGCCCCCCACTGTCTGGTACGTGTTTCAGAGCTCAGCTAAAACACAGCCAGAAATGGCACAGATTTTTAATGTATTATTAGCAAATGTGACTCACTGCTTTCAAAACAGCAGTGTAATCACTATCCCTCTTACCAGAGAGGACAGGTTCTGTATAACAAAGGAGCCCACAAAGAAATGTACATCATCATGTGCTGGGTGCATCCCTGGGCACTAGCGCTGCAGACTGTCATCAACTGAAAACCTTCAAAGCAATTAAAAATATCATTGGATTAGGGAATATTAAATTTTAAAAAATGGTTGCACACTTCCTGTAGACTTTTGTTGGGGTTTAGTGTTTGCAATTTTATATATATGACTAGGAGAGTTCAAAAAGCAAAACAGGCTTACCTTAAAATTACAAAAAGATAATTTATTTACACACATTAAGGAAATAATAAAAGAAAACTAAAACTAAATAAACTACAAATGAAACCCTCAGACCATCCTTCTCTTCCCCCCCCCCAAATATTCCACTTTCCTACACACAACCTGAAGAAAGATAAAACCTGTGACTTCAATCAGTTTTTCCATGCAAAAATAATCTTTCATCAGTTCTTTAGGAAAGGAGTCTTTTTGAGTCCCATGGAGACATGGTCACATGAGAAAACAGTCCT